>JAUMTR010000005.1:20318535-20352242 GCA_032270685.1 Microctenopoma stevenorrisi | reverse complement strand
TATCAGGGTGCTTTGTTGTAGTATCTCAGTTTTTGCGAGAACTGAATGGTAATTGCTGGTGTCTTCTCCTTGTAAGTTGCTTTGGAAAAAAGCGTCTGCCAAGTAAAGTAAAGTAAAGTGTCCCTCGAGGGATCCTGTGGGGTGTGCTCCAAGAATACGGGGTATGGGGCTCGCTGCTACGAGCCACTAAGTCCCTGTACAGGAGGAGCAGGACCTTGGTTCGGATTGGCAGCAATAATTCAGACTCGTTTCCTGTTCAAGTTGGGCTCCGCCAGGGCTGCCCTTTGTCCCCGATTCTGTTCATAACTTTTATAGACAGAATTTCTAGGCGCAGCCAAGGGGCGGAGGGGATGCTGTATGGTGACTCTCGATTTACCACTCAAGCTACGTTCCTACCCTCACCTATGGTCACAAGCTCTGGGTAGTGACCGAAAGAACAAGATCGCGGATACAAGCGGCCGAAATGAGTTTTCTTCCGAAGGGTGGCTGGACTCTCCCTTAGAGATAGGGTGAGAAGTTCGGTCATCCGAGAGGGACTCGGAGTAAAGTCGCTGCTCCTGCGTGTGGAGAGGAGTCAGTTGAGGTGGTTCGGGCATCTGGTCAGGATGCCACCTGGACGCCTCCCTCGGGAGGTGTTGCAGGCATGCCCCACTGGGAGAAGGCCCCGGGGCAGGCCCAGGACACGCTGGAGTAATTACATCTCCCGGCTGGCTTGGGAACGCCTTGGAGGCTTCCCAGATGAGCTAGAGGAGGTGGCCGGGGATAGGGAGGTCTGGGTTCCCCTGCTTAGGCTGCTGCCCCCGCGACCCGACTCCGGATAAAGCGGAAGATAATGGATGGATGGATGGATGGTAATTCGCTTCCACGCAACATATATAGGTTAAACATATTATGATTTTCTTATTAGGCCATTTTGTCCAGCCCTAATAGAGATGAAAGATATTATGTAAATAAACCAGTAATAAAGATCACACCACATGTCAACTGTAAAATACCTGCAGTGATATCATTGGCTGGAATATAACAGGATGATTTGGGCATGGTCATTTTTGCCAATTTTGGCCAAGGGGAAAAGGCCCAGCCAGGAGACAGAAGAGGAGCCTTCGACTTCCAAGACAGTCATCAGGGGTACAGTATCAGGAGTCCTACGTAAAATACGGATTTATCCAACGGGAGACTCCCATGCACCAAGCAGTTTTTTACAGTGTCGGCGACCAAAACAAAATTACGAAGTACACTGGACGTAAGCCACACACTTCGGGTGTCATTGGGAGCGCCTGGTTACAGAAAAACAAGCTCAGGGCTCCCACTGATTTAACATTGTGGTGAGTCGGCTCTTTCATGCACTTTGTATTTGGGGTGTATCTTATTTGGAAGGCACCTTTTAACTTTACCATAGCGACCGGAGAGCGTTGAGGGCAGAGAGGACGTTGCTCATTTCATAATTCGTGTTTATGTTTAGAAAATACCACAGTTTTCATGCAGGTCATATTATATTATTTTGTTGTATTTATCTGCCACACCTTAAAGGCCTGTCCGTGAAAATATTGTCTGACATTAAACCGGTCTGTGGGACAAAAAAGGTTGGGGACCGCTGCTTTAAAGTAAATTTTGACAAAAAAAAATCAGGTCATAATATTGTATAGTATATATCCAAGGTCTGATAATAAGTCTGCATTTATTACATGCAAATGTCTACACATACAATAAAATGACAAAGAGTGGTGGCTTATGCCTTTTCCCTATTGTTTGCTGAGATATACACATTTACACACTGTCCCAAAACACATGTGAGTAAAGCACACAATCAAGGCTCAAGTGAGCCATGTTGTTGACTTCCTCGAGGGGGTCATGTGGTCATCCAGCAGGATTTGTACAGTGACTCACAGATTTTTGTCAGCAACCTAACTCAAACATCATCGAGGAAACTGAGGCGTTCACTGCAGTTACTATAATTAGAAACCAGCAGGGCTGTGACCCCCTCACTTCAATGAACATGAAGTAATGTGTGATACAGTGCATATTGATGTATTGATGAAAAATTCAACATGTAAGCTTTTAATGTCGAGTGACAATCGACTATTTTGAACATGTCACTCAGTGCTACATACCATTTTAGAGCTATTTTCTTTATCCTGTTATCTCTGTGTGTGAGAAAACTATATTTTCTAAAGCACTGAGAAGTGGATGTAATGCAGGGCAGGTGTGGTTCCTACACATCTGCTGGCATAGGCCATTTCTTTTCTTTCTAATAAAAGTATTTGTTTTTTTAATCAATCAATCAAACATGTAAAAAGATATATGTAAAATAAAACCGGGTAAAATCACACATGATACTCTGTCACGAAAACAATATCATAAACTACTGTATAAAAATAATAATAATACATAAAACATACAATAAAAGTCACAAAATGCAGCATGGGGTACGTACTAAGTTAAATTTAAACTACGTTAAAGTATGGGGCGGCATGATAGCTCAGTAAGTAGAGCAGTCGACTTCAAACCAAAGGGTGAGTGAGTTTGTTTCCCAGTCCCACCAGGTTAAATGTCAAGGTGTCCTTGGACAAGACAACGATACCCCCAAGTAGCGCAGACACAGGTCTAGCAGGTGTCCACACAACAATTTCCCCAAGGGGATCAATAAAGTATTCATTATTAATATTAAATGATGAATCCCCAACTAAAGATGAAAAGCTTTCCAAAATAAATAAGTATTGACCTTTGAATTAAAAAGGCCTTTGTCTGAAATGGTTCAAATTCCCAGGGGGTAGTTTGTTCCAGAGACTGGTGATGGCTTCTAAAAATCTGAAAGAAGCTGTTTTATTTAAATGTAAAAAATCCTCACAGATGGAATTGTAAGCTTCAGTCAAATCACCAGGCCACCTGGTAGCTCAATAGGTTAAGCGTCAGATTGGAATGCAGTAAGTCACAGGTTTGAATCCCCGTCTGACTCCTATTTCATCCCCTACCAAGTGTGTCCTTGCGTTAAACACTCAGCGCTAGATCCTTTGCAAAGCAAAGCAAATTAAAGTAAACAACAGACTTATATCTACTGGTAGATATAATTGTAACATTGAAAACAGGCAGCTGAGTCCTGTCCCCACGCTAAAGAAACATACCAATCAATTAGAAAAATACAGTTCATTTCATTAAAAAATATCACAAATATTACACATTCCCTGAAAATACGTAATACGCAAGGCTGTGTAGCACCTAAAAAATTACCAGGGTATTGGTACCTTCTACAAATTGCACACTCAGACACCAACCAATACACGTACCAATAAAAACGCCTATGACTGTACACGTTCCCTGCCTTAAATCACCAGCTAAATGATGAAATTATGAAAATAAATAAAGAAGAAAATTGTTTTTATTAAAAGTAATAAAAGTTGAAATTTTATTCAATGTGAAATGATTTCCCAGTCAGTCAAATCAAAACATGCTGTAATATTTCATGTGACCATATCTTACAATTTTTTCCAAGTGCGAGCACGCTGGGGCTGCGACTATCGAGTATTTTTGGAATCAAGTATTCTGTAAATTTTTATCAATTATTCGAGTAATTGGATAAAACGTATTTTGCGTTATAAACAATATTGTGCATTATGTCACATAAAAGACCTGTTTATATAAGTAAGCAATTGGCTGTTATTGATACCTTGATAAACCAATAATTACAAATACTGTGCCTTATAACTAGCTAAAGCTAGCTAGTGTTTAAATTAGTTAGCAATTCTAATTAAAGATGCCTTAGGTTAGCTTGGGGGGCTTATGTTCTGTCGAGTCTTCACTCTGCGTCCTGCTTCTGTCTGGTTGGTCTTGTGTCTTGTTTTGTTTCTTGTTCCGCTTCGGTGTGTGTGAATTGTGGTCAGGTTTCCTTTGTTTCTTGGTTTCTTGTTTCTCAGACCCTGCACCTGCTCCTGCGGCATCTGACTTCGCCCCAGCTGCAGTTCGGTCAGCAGCTTTGGACCCTGTTCCCGGGCGTTGCCACCCAGACTGTTCCAGCTTCTGTTCCCGGGCGCGCCAACACCGCCATCTAGACTGTTCCAGCTTCTGTTCCCGGGCGCGCCAATACCACCATCTAGACTGTTCCAGCTTCTGTTCCCAGGCGCGCTGACACCGCCATCTAGACTGTTCCAGCTTCTGTTCCCGGGCGCGCCGACACCGCCATCTAGACTGTTCCTGCTTCTGCTCCCGGGCTGCGTCGACGCCGGCACTCAGTCTGCTCCTGTCCCTGAGCCTGTCAATACCATCACTCAGTCTGCTCTGGCTCCTGTTCTGGTGCGGCATGATGAGGACGTCTCCTCTGCACTTGCCGCCCTCCTGCTCCTGTCACCGAACTGGGCCGTGTCAAGGACGACACAGACGCCTTCGGTACTGGTTCCTGCCTCCACTGCCCATCTCTTACGCGGATCCCCCTCCGGTTCGCCGCTCATTGCTCCCTGACAACCGCTTTCCCAGAGCCCCTTGGCCTCCGCAACCATTGCTCCTGGGACTTTTGAACTTTGGTTTTCGTAGACATTTGTGTGTAATCTGGATTTTGGTTTTTGTCAACATTTGTTTGGACTCTGGGTTTTGGACATGGATTATTGGGAATGCTTGTTTTTTCTAACTCTGGTTTTGTCTCTCTTGGGTTTTAGATTCTGACACCTGTTTATTTGTTCCATGTTTTTTTTTTTTGCTTGGTTTTGCGCGCATTTTTTATTTTGCCATTATTTACAATCTGTGTCCCTGTTGTACTTGTCTTTTGGTCCTGTTCCTTCCTGTTTTCTCATCTCTGTTCTGTGTTGGTCTTTTCCTGCTCCTGTTCTGTCGCTGCTGTCCTAGTCCAGCACCATAGACCCTGTCCCTATATCCCTAAGACCACCCATACTGTCCCCGATGTACCTCCAGTTTGTGAAATCTAAGAATACATACATTTAACCCTTTTCCTTGTCCCACTCATCCTCCTCACTATAGGTTTTATCCTTAACAGAAATATCCTGTATCCCAGTGATTCCTAACCTGTGGGTCCCGACCCCCACAAGGGGGCGCCAAAGCCTCCCAGTGGGTTGCCAGGACCTCTCCACAAAGGGGTTAAAAATGTATTTATTATATTTGTTTATGTTACGTTTATTAAATAGATTTTTTAAGCCTAAATATTCAAATATCCAATCATTTATTATTATTTGTGTAACATAATTACATATTTGGAGTTTTGTAATTATTTTTTGTTAATAAAAAAACTGAAAAATCCTTCTATTGAAAATGAGGCTGCTAGCATAACAATACGGTCGCAGTGTGCAAGCTAATCAAAAGAGGTAAAACAGAAAGAAATCAAAACCTTCTAAAAACAGCTTGAAAAATGTTATTGTTTCCTAATAATAATACTGTTAGTACTGGAGGGAAGAATGGGGGGGGTCATCAAAAAATGTCTAGAAAAATAGGGGTCCCTTTAGGATGTCACACTATGAGTTAATTTCCACACTGCTCGGTTCAGAGGCCTGTCTTTATGAAGGCAATTCTGTGCTATTTCTTCGGGTACAGACAGGGTCTGGTTGTTCTGGATTCAGACATTTGATCTATTCACGATAACAGATAATGAACTCTGTCTCACAGCGGTTACCATTTTATTGAACTGAATCACAGGCACCCACAGGTGCCAATTCAATTTGCATTGTCCTGTCTGAACACAAGGAAGGTAAGATTTTCCTTTCTCAACCTTTTGAATTTCAGCATATTTTACGCAAATGAACTCGCTCTAGTGGTTCTCACATCTTTCCACCTACACAGCATGTGGTGCAATATCTCAGCCACAAAGTGGAAGCATGAATAGACCATTCAGTATTAGTATGGCTTAGTTTGCAACCTCTGCAGACTGTGAAATAATTTCACACATAAAATGTACACTGCACTTAACTGCGAATTAATGTGATGAATGATCACGTGGCCAATAATACCAGGATGCTGTTATATGAGTAAAATGGAGCATCTTTAGGGCAGCTTTTGGGCTTTAAATAGACATTTGACTTAAAGATACTAATACTGCAGGGCTTCTGGAAAAAAAGGGTTACCATGTTGTTTTTGTGACTCACATGTTGCACGTGCTGCTGACGTAACAAGTAGGGGTGGGACATACATTTTTTGTATGACAACTCAGACAGCCACGCTCCCCGTTTTAACAGCTCACACCCCTCCCCTTCACGTTGCTTCACAAAAGTGAAGAAAGGAAGAAAGCAGGAATGGCGATGAGGAGGAAAGGCACAGGTTGGTAAATGGAAAATCATGTGGATGTTGTTTGTATGTTATTATGTAGAAAAGCAGAACATGTCCAAACGAAAGCGTCGAGCATTTCAAATCTTCAAACAGCACCATAAGATGAACGAACAGAGTATCAAACTGCCACCGCGGTCGTAAAGTCTCCTCAACCCCCTGCACCAAAACGGAAAACACCACACAATAATAGTTTCTAATAAGTTTGTGCTGCAGAAGCGGTCAGTTATGAGAAACAGACTCACTGAAACACCAAAATCAGTCAACACTTGTGCTACGTTTGCTCATAAAAACAATGTATATTTTGTGTATTTATTTCATACATTTATTATTAAGAATTTCAATTGTAAGGCATTTTTATTTTACAAAAAGAAGACTGCTTTCTTATCTTAATGTGAAATACATAAGGTTCTTTGTTTTGATAGAAAAACTAATATTTCTTGTTGTTACCAGGTTAAAATGCATTAGCAAAGCAGTAAGAGTCCTGCTGAACCCAACACTTAAACAGTGGAACAAGACGGCTTTATACGGTGCATTAAAAAAAACTTTCTTAATTGATTATTCACCAATCTTTTTTTCCAAAACCAGTTTCATAAGTGCCAATAACTACATTTGTAACATGAACATCTATCCCATAGTTGTCTTTTTGTAACTACTTTATGGGATCACAAAATATGCATATATATCTGTTGTATATTATAATTCAGCTTCATAATCAAGATGTGCATAAGACTTTGTTGGTCACACTTCAAAAGAAAAAAACAACAACAATATCAGCTCAGAATTGGATCCTGATTCATTGAAAATGAAAGTAATAATTTTGGGTATGTCAAGCTTGTTGTAGTTTTCATGCAGTTATGTGTCTTAAGCCTACGAGGCTTCTAATATCTCATGTAAACCATGGATTAATTGGCAAGCTTAATAATCATTATATGACATACAATTTTACTGCCACTTCCTGAAGTAGAGCTAATAATTCCGTACATTTTTAGCAAAAATGAAATGAACACACTTTCTCTATTGCGCTTATTGGTTATTTTGTTGCTTTAAGGTTTAGCAGCAGCTCAGGTCGTCTGTTGCTCACTAACGTTAATTTCTCAATTTAAAAGAAGAAGAATCTGCTTTATTTTAATTGAATACATTGTTACTTTACTTTACTTTACCCTGCTTGGCAGACGCTTTTATCCAAAGCGACTTACAAGGAGCTAGCGCTGGGTGTCTGGCTCAGGGACACATCTGATAGTGGATGGACTAGGAGTCAGATGGGGTTCGAACCTGCAACCAACTGTTACATGTTACAACAAAATTTGTCTTCTGCAATTGACCCATCCTCCCTTGGGGGGAGCAGTGAGCAGCCACAGGCGGCGCTCGGGGAGCTAGCACCGGGTGTCATGATCAGGGACACACCTGGTATGAGGGGATGGGATGGGTGACTCAGCTGAGAATCGTTCCTGCTATTCTCTGCATTCCAGCCCTTTGCTTTAACCACTGAGCTACCAGGCCACCTTCAAATGATGACAGGACAAATGACAGAACAAATGTGTGGTGTGTGCAAGTTGGTGGAAAGAAATCACAAAAATTATCCTATGTGCGACTTAAAATCTGTTACACACCTAGTTATTTGGCTGATCTGGGGCTGATTTGGAGTCCCATTTCTGACCAACATGTAAGCTGTGAGTCACACATCACTGTAAGCTCAGCCATCTGGTCAGGAGGGACAACCCCTCTATCCTTGGCTTGTGTTATACACACAAACACACATACACAAGGCTTAGAAAAACTGGATTTTGTACAGCCTGTCTCTGAAATACGTTTCCATTAGCTCCACTGTGATTATAAACTTTCCAATGATGCAGCAGCATAGTCAGAGGCACAGTGACGTCAAGCAGTGCCCTTAACAGACACAGAGCCAAATCACCTGCTGATGAGTTCAACAAGTGTGTGTCTGTGTGTGTATGTGCATGCAAGATAGGGAGAGGAAGACAATGAAATAATCTATGTGTGTGGCCAGAGAAAAAGAGACGAGTGTACTTACTGCACAGAGCAATGATGTGGCTGCTGTCTTCATGGACAAATTTCTTAGTCACTGCTTCCTCCATAATCTGCTTCACCTGCACACAAAAGACTCAAAAGAGTCAATGTCATTTCCTGTATTGATTCTCTTTATAGGAAACGAAACAGCTGAATATAGGCAGCCAACCACCACTGTAACAGTTCAGGTACACAACATTGGTTTTGTATCACATATTATCATAGAACATAATTAAACATGACTCTTAAACAGCACAGTAATTATCTGCTAAACATGTTTTCAGTTTTACAGTTTAGCTTTTCTTTTGTCAAAGTCAGACTACATTAAAGGAGAACCCAAGGAGACACCATAATATCACCCACACAGTTAAAGTGATTTCTGAGGTGCAGTTGCAAAACAACACAGCAATTACAACTTTATACCAAAGGCAGAGATAAACAACAAGTATTACCAAGTCAATACCCACTGATGCTGCAATCTTCATTTATCCTCACATTGTTAATTAAATTGGAATTAAACTGGAAACAGAAGAGCTTCTACCAAAAACAATGACTTGCACAAAACCAGACGAATTCCTGTAAAAGTAAATGACAGTATCCAGTAACTGCCTGTCAACTGAGCATATAAGATGGCTTTGCCTAATTATGTCTCAGAGGGAAACCCCAACAGTGTCAAAAATACAGAGGGTTCAACCTGTGAGGAATATAAAGAAGAGTGTGATAATAAGTTTTAAGTTAGTCATACGTTTTATGACTAAATACCATGTGAAATTTGATAGAAATGCCAAGAGAAAGGCTCAGAAGTAAAGATGTAATAGGTTAGGTTTCCAAAGAATGGCTTTTTATCTATGGATGCCCTACACTGCCCCTGCCCCAGTGTACAACACCGGCAGCTGCATGCAATACCCTTTATATAGACACACTGTTACTAAGCGTAAAGCCTGTGCACAAAGCCAAGTGATCTTGTGATGATCCTCGGGACCTCTTTTGAGCTGGCTGTATCGGTCTTCCACTACTGTGACAATGTGGTTCTCTGGAAGGCATGAGTACTAACAACACATTACATGGAAACCTGGCTAGACAGTGTTATAAAGTCACGGTGTTTGTCTGTGGGGAGACCAAATATGCCAGGGATGACAAATCCATTAGGAATTAGAATATTGGTAATCAGTAGACAAAGGTATTGTACTGAAAACCAGTGTTGGACAGACTCATTCACTGCTATCAGGGTCAAAAATGTTCATCTGTTATTGTAGCCTCTGTTACAGTTGTTGTTGTAGTACTGACAGTCCCACTAACAGCTCTTTTTCAGCATGGAAACCTTTTTGCCGTAGTTCGGGAATGATCTGATTAGAAAAACACACATTTCAAAAAGTGGTTGAGCCTTCTTACAACAATGTGAAAGCTACTAATAACTCTTGACAGTCTCACCTGAACATCCGCTTCACTAGCTTTCAATTAATATAACAGCGTCCTGGAAACATTCAGACGAGTCCTTGTGCTGCTATCTACTGTGTCTCTGGGGGAGAGAAAGTGAGTTCAGCAAACCTGACAAAGTCTGGTATTCACTTTTCTTAGTTGTCCAGCTCATGGTTTCCCTAACCCTAACCCAAAAACAGATTTACAAATGGATGGCACAACATAGAAGAGCCAGGACATTAAGATATGACTCAGCAGTACAATTGCATTTAAAAGACAATGGCCACTCCCTTCAAGACAATAATGTTGTGTCTGGACAGAGAGCACAACAGGTTCAAAAAAGTGTGAGGGAAGAGGCAAGGTAATTGTAATAATGTTGTCATAATGCAAGCTTCAACGACACTCATTCAACAAAGAAAGAGCCAGAAGACATAATCTATCACTCAATTACAAGTTACAGGTCCATCAACACTACTCAGGGTTCAGGTTTCACACTGTGCCTCAGGAGATCACAGTGATACACATGAAAGCCAGCCCACAGGTGACCTTCGAGTGCTAACATCTTGATGACTCCACAGGGTTTATTAACCTGCTACTCCAGCCAGTCAGAACTGATGAAGCCTTCTGAATGGAAAGCAAAAATGTTTTTACGAATTAGAGGTCTAGTTGCCTTTAACACTACTCTGAGATAATTTTCCATTCACACAATCAGTGTTTTACCACTCTCTTACAGAGCCTCCGACGGACCATCCTCTGAAGAAATGTGCAAATAGATCCATATGGCTCAATCCAGTGATGGTGGGGGTGAAGTTAATACCTCACATGGGTATGAGTGACCGTGAGACTGAATTGATTGCATTTGGATGCCAGAGATTATGGCTTACATTTAACATGCTGAGATAAATTAGAATTATAATACAGAGGGAGACCATTTTAAAGACAGCTCAAAAGGTGCTAGTACTCTTTACATTACATTCCCCAAAGACACTTGATTAACTGAAATCTGCTTATACATGCCAGATGAGTAATCTGATCTCTACATTTCTGCAACACTTGAGGGGACAGGAAGTTAGGATAATCAATTGGATTGATGTTTGGGAATGGTTTAATCTTCATAAGTGTTTGGGATAAAATGCTCAGACACAAGTTTAGCACTTTGTTTTTGTGCAGCTATCCATAATCTTTCCTCATGCTACATCTTTCCACCACAACATTAAAACCTGACTAGTGTTGTCATTCACTTTAAAATACATCCATGTTGTCAGGTGAGTAGAAAATTGCAAGATGACTTATCTGAGCATGCTCATACGGTTCCGATAATTAGATGTCATAAAACTATGCTCATTAAAAAGAAGCTGTCTTTATTTGCACTCACTGTGACTGAATGTTTTCATTGTCATTTTCACCCGTTACCTGCACTTGTTTTCTCAGTCTTTGCCCATGCACATACCCCAAATTATTCTTTTTTTATTAATTTATGGTTACCTCTAGCTACGCAACCTGGTGCAGATCCTAGGCACTTAGGCTCAGTTAGTTAGCTTTGCAAGGAAAAGACATCCCTGCTATGGTGACAGATTCTCCATTTCAAGTTGTACTCATTTGTTCTAGTTTGCCTCATTAAAGGCCACGTAGGTCGTTTGAATTAATGTCTGCTCAGGCTGACATCAGACTCCATTTGATACACACAAATAGAGTAGTAAGTACGGCATCGTTCAGGTTGCACTTCGTGAATTTTCTTAATAATATTCAGTTCCTATGTGCTGTTCTGCTCTCCTTCCCTTCCCTCAGTCTGAGGAGCTCAAATATAACATGGTTCCATCCTAAATCGGCTACTGTCAGGCCACAGCTGACACACACAGTCATTAATGAGGTAATTATTCATGCCTTTGTAGGGTCAGAGGATGAGGGCTAGCGGTGCTGTGGTGACAGCAGAAGGAGGAGTTAGACTGCCGACCTATGTATGGATCAAACTCCATTATCAAGTTTGCAGACGACGCCACTGTGATCGCCTCATTAACAACAATGATGAGACTGCCTACAGAGAAGAGATCCAGCATCTGGCCACTTGGTGCACAGACAACAATCTGCTTCTTAACACCACCAAGACCAAGGGGCTCTTTGTGGACTTTAGGAGGGAGAGAAGAAGAGACTCACATGATCCCATCCACTTTAAAGGGATGGCTGTGGAGCCTGTCTCATCCTTCAAGTTCCTGGGGACCCACATCTCAGAGGACTTGTCCTGGACCACTAACACCTCCAGCCTGGTCAAGAAGGTTCACCAGCGCCTTTTCTTCTTGAGATCACTAAAGAAGAACCAGCTGTCATCTTCCATCCTGGTGAACTTCTAGTACAATCGAGAGCATTCTAACCAGCTGTGTCACAGTGTGGTATGGTAAAATTCTGATTACACATTTTTATACATATGTTCATATCCATTGCATATTTATATTTATGATCACTGTACCAATTTGTAAATATGTTTAGCTACTTCTAGTTCATGATTATAGTTAATACAACCTGTATATTAACTCATACCACTGTACATCCATCTGTAAATATATTCAGTTTCTTCTTGTACATAACACCCTACATATACTCTTAACTTATTACTCATAATTAATAACGTCTACCTTTATCCTGCATTTGCTGCTTATTGCACTTCTAGTTAGACAAAAACTGCATTTTTTTGCCCTGTATTTGTACATGTGTAATGACACTAAAGTTGAATCTAATCTAATCTAATCTAGTGGACTCAATCCGTTTTCTCCACTTTTCACATCAAGAAAATATAGCAGATATTAACATTTAATCTTAGACTACAAACATGGAGTGGATATCAATGCAGTTAAGAGAGCATGTCTTGCCTTACAAGCTCTGTGAACAGAAGTCATAAAATAAGATTCTAGAAGGAGGAAATTATTATTATTTATTATTAATTATTTGTCCTTGAGAAGATGTTAAGATGATACCCAAGATGGTAACCAACATTCTGCTGCATAATGACTGAGATGAGATTAATGCTATTTACCTGCAAGTTGCAATATGGCACCCAAGTCAGGTCACTGTAACAAACTGGCAGCTGCCTGTCACAGTATTAGCTAGACCAGAACAGGTTTAGTTTGTCACTCAGACCAGCAATCTATCTTTCTATTTACTGTATCTTTATGGGGCAGTGAGTAAATTGTTGCATTGCATTATTTAAGTTGCATTCTTGTCAGCATAGCAGACTGCAGCTCTACGTGCCTGTCCTCTTTTTGTCCTCAGTCATTATCGCATTTGTCCTTTGGACGTTTGACACCTCTTTCACCACACAAAACTTTAGTACTTCAGAAGAAGCTGCTTATTTTTTACACCCTCGCGATGACAACTCAATAGCAGGGCATTAAAGTCTAACTGAGATTCTGGCATTTATGTACAACAGTATAACCAAAATAGCGGTGTAATAGAACAGAGCACCCCAAAACTGACAGTCTGAAACTATTGTGACATCTAATACCTTGCATTCGATAGATTACGGTTTTGTTGCCACACTGCTTGTTGAAGACAGTACTACTACTACTACTCTTTTGTTAATTAAAAATGTAAAAATAAACCGTGTGTCTTTGTATACCTGTTGTAACCATGTGGTAAAAAGAGTCCCTCTCTATAGATCAGAAAAACCAAAGGATCCTGATGTTAGCAGGCTGATAGAGAAAGGCACATTTTTGTTTCAGAACAGGAGACCACCTGACACGGCTGCCTCACTGCTGTGATATTAATCGCAAACTGATGCAATTTAACTTCTTCGGGAGCAGTTAAAGCTTTCAGTTGCCAAGCAATGCTGAGGTAGCTGAGTGCCGCTTAAAGATACAGGGAGCTTCAAAGCAGGAGCTTGTAGGCTTTGTTCAAACTGGTTTGTCTCAGTCCAGTTTGCTTTTCTGATTTAAAATGTCAGAAGACATTGACTGGCTCCTTATAATGAAGAGTCGAACTGCACCATTGATTATTTTACTAGATAACCACAGAAATGATCTTCTCTCTGAACAGACAGATGTTTTGGCTGCCATGCTACAAATGCTAAACCCAAACCCGGTAAGCTCCACTAGTTCTGTGCTGTTTAGTGTCTCGGAAATCAGAGAAGGCTGATCTGAATCTGAAAATGTCATCAGCATATAGACATTAGCTTACAAATACACGCAAAATTGGATGTGACAGGAGCCAGCTGATCGTTGTGCTTTTAACATTGTATATTACATTTTAAATCAATAGACATTTTAAAATAAATTGGCAAGTTGCATGACAAACAACATGTAATGAGCATCAAACTGACAATCTACTTCAATAATTCAAATGTTCCCAACCAGGATGCACTAAGAATTTATATTACCAGAGCACAAGTCATAATGATCAGAGGTGTGTTTGAGGATGCAGCTCAGAGCGTCAACACATGGCGTCCAATAGCCCAGTGACCCATGAATGTAATATTTATACTTATTGCCTGATGTGTGTGTTTAGACGACACAGCTCTCCTCGCCTGCAGACATCCGGAGAACTCAAGCTATTTTCAGCTGTACAGACGTCGTGATGATTGAATTATTTAAGACTGAAACCTGTGGGTGACTGTGGGATGGTGAAGAAGACGACTGAAGGTATGTAGCCTAGATATTCAAAGCATATCCTTTGGACACAGAGTTTGCACATCAAATGTGCTAGAAATTGACCTGGTAGAAAAATTATAACACATTTCATTTTAAGCTGCTAATAGTTCAATAATTTAAAAAAATCCAACAGATAGTGGGGACCTGAGTAAAAACCCTGATGACTGTTCGAAAGCCATGAAGCCTTTGGGGTCTGTACCTGTTCAGTTAAACAAGATTTAGTTCCTTTCTTTTAAATTTGTTTGGATAGTGGAAAAAGAGGGGTGACAAATAATGCTCTCTTCTATTTAATGACCAACAACTTGCAAAAAGTTGTAATGATCACTCCGTATGTATTTTTTGAAAAATCCTCATACAAACAAAAGACCATTGTGTTGTTTCTAGTAAAAAGCAAGGAAACACCTAAGTCTTAGTTGGTGAACACATACATTTTTCTTTATCCTAACCGTCCCCCTCTAATTAAATCTACATGTCCACATTCAAAACAAACTTAAGCATGGGCACTGAGCTGCACCGTGGCACAGCTTCTGATTTATACTGAAAGATCTGTGTGGTTGTAGCTATATCAGAAAGAAAACGAGAATTACAATGGGCGTGGGTAGGAGAGGTTAAAGGAGTAATGATTTATTCCTCACTGGAGAGATTTGAGACATTCATCACCAGGAACAAAAAGCCTGTGGCACTGTAAGTTGTGGATGTTGCTGCAGCTGGTGGAGACAGAAAAGATGCCTTGCTGTAATGCTTCTGAGGTTTTAGCCAAGGACAGCTGCCTGCAGGGCTGGCTTATTAATGATTCTAAACTACAATAGTAGTAGTTTTATAATAAATATCATAGGCATAATATGCTAATAGGCACCGGGCATACACAGTGATAAGATAAATAGGGTAAATTAGAACTTCTACACGAACATAAGATTTAAACCCAATGAATAATGTAGGGATATTCTTGAAATTCTGACTTACTTAAAGGAATTGGTGAAATTATAGACAAATAGCAAAAGGAAAAAAAACTGAAATGTGGTTATAAAATGTTATAAAACCAGGAATTTGGCTAAGGTTTGCGTTATTTTGCTCCAATAATTCAGCAGCAGCTAAACTTACGCTAGCAAACTGAACACCGGCTGTAAATGTAAATAAAAATGTTTGAAAAGCTCAAAAAATACTAACAAGCTAATCGGCGTGACTAGTTAAAGTAATTAGAGCAAGTGAGGCGACGGAAACGTGAAGCTGGCAGCGCCTACCTCTCGTTTGACGTTCCATAATAATTTCTCTTTGTATTCTTCCTCCGTGGCTCCCTCCATGTCTCCTCCGTGTGTCCGTCCGTCTGTTTGTCCGCGATAAGCACGACGCAGGTCTGCCTCACTGTCACTCTCAGGTCCGCTCTCTCCCGGCCTTTCAGAACCTCTTTCGGTTTTATTCCTGGTTTCCTTCTTCTGACGCTGCCGAGCAGGTTGACTACGGCGTCAGAGGAACCGCCTTCCCCGCGACTGATCAATGAAGGAGGTGGAAAAAAAATCAGCGGAGCGCACACACCGGCTCCCTGCCAGCATCAGCCCCGCCCACCCCGCAGCCGCGCAGCATCCAACGCACCCACCAACCTGTAGAGCCTCCGGGTTTATTTTTAGCATCTTTTATTCCCCTCGCCCGCCGGGCAGGAAAACGTTCCAGCAGGCCAGCCGTGCTTCTGTGAAAGGCGTGAAATGCTGCCAAACTGACTTGCGTTTGCCACTGTGTGATGGTTTGACCACTCACTAAGACGTCCATGTGCAGGGCTATTGATCCTGAAATGTGAATTTTACAAAGGAATTTCTGATTTAATTACTTACACACACACACACACACACACACACACACACACAGACACACGAAGAGACCAGTTCCAAAAATTCCAAAAAATAAATCTTTGTTTAAAAATGCTGGGACCAGGTTGGCCCTGCTGCAATGCATGCATGACGTCACACAGAAGCTTGTGCCTCCACGTGGACTGAGGATGCACCTGCAGCCTGTTCAGCTGAAGAAGCCTTTTACTGCAGTTTAATAAGGAGACACAATAGTCGTCACAAATACACTGTGTGCATTAAAGTCTTTTTTTTCAGTTTACTTATCAGTTGAGTACCTGGAAGCATAAATATCTTGTTCCATCTTAGTGCTGCAGGCTCCTTCTCATAGCACTGTTAGCAGAGGCGCCGTGTACGGACAGGCAAAGCAGGCAATTGCCTAGGGCCCCGAGGCCAAGGGGGGCCCCAGAGGACCAACACGATTTGAACCGCATCAGAACAGCAGTAGGGAGACTGTGAAAACATGTCATTGATAGCAGCACTGTCAGCAGCTCTCACAAACCCCCTTTACGGGGCCCCACCCCTCCCCCTCCCTCTCGGTGCCGGCTGACCGGAAGTAAACAAACACACGGAGTGAGCGCGAGGCAGCCTCTGCTCCGCGAAAATGTAACGAAACTATCCCTCTGGAGGCGAAAAAAAAAAATAGAAGAGAAAGGAAGAAGAAGAGAAAAGGAGACAAGGCAGTGGTAAGTGTAAGAGTTTGTGGCTGTTTTTTTATCTCAAAGTATGTGGTTACTTGGGGAGTTTTAACGTAGTCAAACAGGCTACCTGCCTGCTATAAGGCTAACTCATTAGCAAGCATGCTTAGCAAGCATAACTAAAAACTGTCCACTTAATGAAGAGCTTAGCATTTTCACCATTGAGAGTAGTGAATGAATGGTTGTTTGTCTGTGTCCCTGGAATGGAGACCTGTCCAGGTGTAGCCCTGCCTCTCAGCTGGTGACTGCTGGAGATAAACATCAGCTCTCTGAGACCCTAGTGATCATGGATGGATGATTGATAGATAGATAGATAGATAGATAGATAGATTATTTTGCACATATGTAACTTTTATTAGACAAAAACTAAACTGAAACTCCATTATGCAATATAAAAAAGTAATAATATAGTATTCTGCTGTTTTGGAACTATTTTAAAATAATGTTGCATTTGTTAAAACAAATTTAAAGTAGAATCATTAATGTGTCTCTGTTTGTATACTTTTGTCTCAGGGTCATTAAGAAGGTTCCTTGCCCCAATGATTACATCTGCACCCTTCCAAAATCCCAATAATGAAAACTGTAAGTAAATATTTATCACAAACATATGTAAATTTTGGTCAATCTTATTATTATTGTGTTGTTTTTATTACTATTTATCTATTTTATTTAATAATTTTTGTTTATTTAATGTTGAAATTTGCTTTTTTATTGGCGCTTTTTATTAGAAATAAAGATTTATTTAATAGAGTAAAATTAGTTTTTTGCTGTTCTTTATCAGCATTCACAATTTTAATTTACAGATACGATCACAGTGTTGTCAGTGTCAGTCTTGGACGTATAGGCTACGTATGATGAAAGCTAGTTTGAGGGCCTCCTTGGAATATTTTGCCTGGGGCCCCAAGAGACCCTTGCAGCGCCCCTGACTGTTAGAATCAACTTTCCTTCAGTAACTGGTAGTAAGTTTTAGGGGCTATTTTTAATCAGTTCAACAAGCCACATTATTACCCTTCCACCACCTTGCTGACGCCTGATCTGTGCCATCTGATCCAGCCACAAGCTCAGCTATCAGGTCAGGTGTCATTGTCACCATGGGTCCTCAGCAGCAGCTCAAAGGACTTTGCACCTTCTGCATCCGAAGATACCTGGGCGGTGCAGAAATGGAGAATTAAGAGTTCCTGAAAGCTTAATGTGGAATTTCTTTTTACAATTCTCCCGTAGTTTATTTGCAAATTTTCTTCGTCTGCTCAGATCATTTGACTGAGGTCAACATTACACATCTATTTCACTTGCTGCATCTTTATTAAAGACATTAAACCATTCCTGCTTCTAGTTCTACAACAACAGAAAAACCTACCAAAAAGGTGCCTCTGAAAAACTGCTGATAGACCCGAACATATATACACATATACCTGTATTGTATGCATCTGGCTTTTTGGAAAATTGTCGTCAAGCCAGTTAAACCACTATGATGTTAACCACGATTCAATGTGTCATAGATGATTACCAAAAAGGCAGGAAAGAGAAACAAGTGAAACAAAGTATTGTTCTTCCTTTGTTATAGTTCATTCTTGGACAATTTATTTAGCAAATTGAAGTACCAACTAGTTTTTGTGTAATGATGGAGGACACGTGAGCAAACCCAACCATAGAGAATAAGGCTGCATCTGGAGCTCCAGATTTAGTCGGTTGCTAGCTGGAGAGTTCATGCATAGTTACACAGTATACTCTGTTGTTCTAACCTGGTTCAAATGGATTATTTAAAGTGCGTAAATGTCTTATTTCACCTCACAGAACATACTCCAATATATTAAGATCATGTGTCTGCACCAGCTAGGGCTGCACTTCATCTCTTAACCTTTATAGAGTAAACCACGTTCCTTCCTGTACACTGTGTACATATATAATAAAACAAGGTTCATGCTCAAAGCAACATGTATTCAATGTGTGTAAACCCAAAGATAAAGCAAACACAGTAGCAACATGGATTATTTTTTATATACGAGGAACAGGACAGGTTTGTGGTTAGTCAACAAGTGTCTCTTGTACTCAGAGCCACGGCTGACATTTGTTACTTCTGTCTTTGGACTGACAGAACACACTCTTTTAGAAAGTAGCATTCCTTACTGTCACATGTTGAAGTCTAGTGGAGGGAGGCAATTTAATTTATTAGTCATTGTGTTGCTGATTAGTATTTGATGGTCCACTCTGCTCTGGCCAGCCCGTCCTCTCCCTGCTGTCACACAGAACTGCTTAGCTTCTGACAGTTCTGCACAACTCTTCAGGTAGTTGTTATGATGTTACAATAAAAAAGAAGAAGCTACAATACTTTAATTTGAAACACAGAAAGAAAAGAAAATCTGAAAAATGTCCTAACCAACATGTTGAGTGACTTTTTGTTTGTTTGCCTCCAGAGTCCTGGGACGTTAAGGATAACGTCTTTATAGGCTTAACATGAATGAGGCGACGTAAGGAATCCTCAGTTCTTTAAGTTGAGCTCTTGTCCTCGTGGCTGTGTTTAGATGTAGTAAATAAAAAGCAGGCTCCTGCATAGTAAGAACTAACTGACAAACAGCTGAATAACAAAAACATTTATCTTCATGTGGAAAAAAGGCGATGTAAATAACTGCATCAAAAAGGGTTCAAGGCACACTCGTTCTGGTTTATCTTTGGCAAACAGATGGTTTTGAATCTGGTAAATGCATATGAAAAATACAATCTATAAATACGAAGCATGCTCTCCTGCTGATTCGGACTGTAAGTGCTATGATTGTAATAACCGTTCATCTAAGGAATAGTGCAGCTTAGTGATTTTCCTCTTCTACTAATCTAAATTTAAAAAACTACAAATATCTACATACTGGTCCAATGATAATACAGGTCACAATCTGGACTTCTTTTAGATAGTGGTAGAGACAATAAGATGATTGAAAAAAATCTAAGTAGAAATGAATGTGCACCAACAGATGCCGCTTATCTCAAAAAAGGTTATTTAATAGCAACTGGACTTGTAGGATTCTTGACGACGTTTCACCCTTCTATCCAGAGGGCTTTCTCAAGTCAACAGACTTCTATCCAGAGGGCTTTCTCAAGTCCAGTTGCTATTGAATAACCTTTTTTGAGATGACCATGACCTGGATGACTGAGAACCTTCACAGAGATGCCGCTTAGTTGTTCATCAATGAAAAGCTGAAATGTGTCCAGGCTTCAGACTCAGTATCCCAGTGGCCGGTCGTCGTACGTGCTGTACCTCTTCACGTGGATGCGGCGGACTCGCTCTCGAAGCTCCACTCCTCCGGGGCACTCCTCCTCCTCACTGTGAAAACCGCAGTTGTTGTAGCTTCGGCGAGTGGCCTCGAGCAGGGTGTTATCAGGCAGCGGCATTGTCTCGTACAGCAGGGTGTTCAGAGTCTCCTCGTAGACTCGAGCATCAGGAAACTCCACCTGATGCATGTAGAGAACGTATGAGTTGTTACAGTTGTCTGGGGCCAAACAATTCCTATAAAATTCCTGAAAATCATTAAGACTGTTGTCATAGATATTTTCATTGGCTGTTTTACAATATGCTATATAATTAAAAAAATGGAATTATGAGTCTGCTTGCTTGGTTCTTGCTGTAACACCTTCAGTTACAGGTGTGTCAGGTTTCTGTCCTAATCATATCATTGTACCATTATAACTGTTATACTAGGTCAAAACAGAAATTTATATAATAGTAATTATTTAAATTATTAAATAGTAATGTTTTACTAATATCACATGTACATGGTTTTGATTCTAGAGTCAAGCTACTCATCTAAAGAGCAAGTACACTACTGGACAAATCACATGAGCAACGTGGACTTGCTGGTCATGTGACATGACATCACTGCTGGGGAGGAGACAGGTTGTCACATTCACACACGCACATATTTTTACTGAATTGAGTTGCAGCCTTTATCAGTTACACAATAAACAAGCTCACACCGCGATTACAGATTAACTGTGCATTACTAGATGCGATGCAGGAACATGATCAATAAACAGCTTTACCAGAACTTACTAAATTCACCTCCAGTTTCCTCTGTATGCTTCAAACTGTGTGTGAGTCATGCTCCCTCATTCATAATTTCACCCTTAGAACTGCCCTGTTAAATCAGTGCAAGCTGCCAGGTTACTGTCTATGTTTGGTTTAATGCAAGAACAAATAAGAACTGGCTCATTCTCGCTGAATTTGTAGGTTTATCTGCTGCCAGAACGTCCAGGAATAACTTGCCAATTGTTCAGTCTGTTGCCAGTGTTTGTTCAGTCAGAAAGTTTGTGCTGCTTCTTGACTGTTAAAGACTAAAACTGACAGTTGGTGAAAATAGTCTTTCAGTGTGGGTGAGTCTCTGAATGTTTCACTTAATCGCGATGTGAGTCTTTGCTTTTACAAGTCTTGTTTATGCACAGTTTTCTCTAGGTATTTATAAATATGATCAAAAATAGATAAAACATGAGACAAAACGGAACTGAAATATTTGCGGCAAAAATTTCAAAATAATTAAGGCTTCTTTGCCTTCCTACATCCGCACCTTGGTCTGCTTCTTCTCTGTGGCGTAGACGATGGAGGTGCAGCACACCTCAGCCAGCTTACGGCCCTGTCCGTAAAAGGACCAGCAGCAGATCTCGTCCCCGATCACGTCTTTGATGAAGAGGACTCGGCCACTGTAGCTGAGAGACAGCCTGTCGAACAGCTCAATGTTCTTCAGAAGGTTGTCGTCCGAGTTACTGTTGAAACAAAAGCAGCGTGATGAGGATGAGAAACACTTCATCATTTACTCCACTCTGCAGCAGGTGGCTCATTACAGATTATTGTCACAAAACTAAAAATATGTTTGCTCTCACTGAGCACGTGGAAGGAGAAGTAAGGGAAACTCGTAAATCTCGTAATGACAGAAGAAGCTAAGAAAGAAAATTTCTTACCTTGTGTAGGAGTACTTGTTATTGCTTCTGTTGTATACCAGCTTCACTACAGGCTAAAGGAAAGCAAAGATTAAATATCCAGATCTTTTTGTATTGATAATGGTACCAACTATGGCTTGGTTTCTATGTGGCTTCATCTGTTAAAAATGAACAAATGATGACAAGAGAACAGAAAATCCTGTGACTATGACTATACTGGTGATGTTATCTTAATTGTGGAACAGCAGCTAAATGACTATTAAATGTTGGCACATGTTATTCTCTAAATCTCTCACTGTAAACTAGCTCTGG
This sequence comes from Microctenopoma stevenorrisi, assembly GCA_032270685.1. NCBI lineage: Eukaryota > Metazoa > Chordata > Actinopteri > Anabantiformes > Anabantidae > Microctenopoma > Microctenopoma stevenorrisi. The sequence continues at coordinate 20,330,126 of JAUMTR010000005.1, read as the reverse complement.
AGAAAGATCTACTTTGGGAGATGTTAGAAAGCTCAATCTATATAATATTTACAGGTTTAATAATTCAGTTAACTTTTTCAACAGCCAAGTCCAGCGACTGCTCTGTATTTACCTTAGTAGAAGACTGGATGAGCCTCTCCTCTTCCTTAATGGAGGTGACCACAGGTACAACACACAGCGCCTGCTCCTGACTGCCCTGCCAATGACGAATAAACATATACAGGAAGTTAAAAGGTATTATGTGTAGGCATGATGTTGTTCATTATTTAAACGGATAGGAAACTCTTTCTAACACAGGTTCACAGGCACAGTATGATGTTCTGACAGGTCTGAAACTAGCTGCTGCTGCTGTTCAGTGACACCGTGACAGACCAATCAAAAGACGCACAATTAGTGCAAGGGTTCAATAAAAGCATGTGCCATAACAGTTCACTGTATATAAAAGAGTTTGCAATTAGAAGAGGCTGACATGAAAAGGTGAAGCTTGTTTGCAAGGACTTAACCTCCAACAACAACTGTCATGAGTCCATATGAACAGTGAAACTAGTTTGGCTTGTTCTAACACTCTAATGACCAATATCTGATAATAACCTCTAACAGATAATTGTTTTTTATTGTAAGGTACAATATTGTTTTGCTTAAACAACAGTACTTATCACAAAAATGTTCCATCCCAGTCTTATTGCCGAACTGGAATACAAGAGTTCAGGCTGAAATTAAGGACGCTCCGATGCAGCTTTTTTTCTGCCGATTCGGATACCAACAGACTGGCTGTAAATTATTCAGTTTATTATAAGCAGCCGATTGGTGTTTTATGTTTATTGCCTATAACTACTGTGTATCTAAATGTCCCACTGATGATTGTTGCCTGATAATTACACAGATTATTTCTGGCCTTGTTCTTCTTTTGTATGTTCTTTTGATTTAGTGCTTAAGAAAAAAAACTAATAATAATTTAGCAGTAGTTGAAGCATTTTAACAAGCTTCCACTGTGAGGTATTTTTTGTTGCATGTGTTACAGGATGCAAACTCTACAGCGTAAAGCTCCACACTGCAGACATCATTTGCAGCTATGCGCCTGGGCAGTGTGAAGCAAAGGGGGAGCAGGACACTACACTCTAACCAGGACCTCTACGGGCGGCAAAATATGAAATACAGGTGATCGGCTTTTGTGATCAGCAATGAGAGGCATTGATGTTTTTTTACAAAAATCGTCTGAAAGTGGTCGGTGGCGGATCAACCTGAGCATCCCGCTATTTTAATTCGATTATTTTTTGCTGTGGAATCGAAATTGCTATAACAAATCATGGAATTTCAGTGCTACTGGTAAATTTACACTATTTTACACTACTGCACGTAGCATAGGTAAGTAATGGTGCACAATCAAATTTTAAAGTAAAGCTGAAACACATTATGTTAAAGGTTTCGTAAGCCAGTGGTCATTTTACCTTTACCCTGACTTTTCTTCTATCTTCATAAAGCTAGAAAGACTGCACTTGACTTTAGATCAAAGCAAGGAAGGCAACAGCCCATCTTTGTTTCTGTGTACACGCTGTACACAAGAAACTGGATTATCCTGGATTATTTTTTATTCCAAAGAACTGGATAAGTCTTTGAGGATTTGTCTGCACTGCGTCTTTAAAATGTACAGTATGTAATACACAAGAGGCACAAGCGGAGGTTAATTTTACCTCATATTTCTAACTGGGTATTTTTTTAGAATCTCCCTGAATAGACTGAATATACATTATATTAAGTTGAAATAAAAAGAACTAACGAGCCGTACCCATCTGATGATACACAAATCCTCCAGGCAATCATTCATCGCATTTACCTGCAGGGTGTTTTGACAAATCTCCAACAGTCCCTGGATGAAGTAATACTTTGCTTCTGCCATCAGCTCCTGAACAGCCTGACGACCTTTGGGCAAGGTGACTGTACCATCCCGCAGGAAGCATAGGATGCTCCCAAAGTGTTTCCCACTGCGATCGATCAAGATCCAACCTGAAAAAAACAGACCATGTTACAGTTGTGAACATCTAGCTGTTTTGTCTAAGCCACTGGTGTGTAGCTGTATGACAAAGTGTGATTATATGAAAATCTTTCTGTTGTGAATGTAGTATGATTTCATTCTGGCTTAGACCGACTGTGTTTAAATTGAGCAGTAACATTAATAATCTCATTCCTAATACCTGACGCATTATTGAAACTTCGTGATTTGTAAAATTATATACAGATCATGATTCATAAGAGTGAAACGCAAGTGTCAGAGGGTTTTTTATGAATTAATCTGCAAGATCGTGTTTAACAAAGCTCAAAATGCTAACGCTAGTTTCAGGACTAAGGTTTACATATTTATGTTATGAAAGCACAACAGCTCAATATTACTTAAGTCTCTCTTTAGTGATGACTTACCATCTTTATCAGTAAACACTTCCTTCCTTCCACTGAACATGGCTTTTAGCATGGAGTCCTGCTTGGTCAGAACTTGAAGTGTAGTGTAAAACAGGGTTCCTCCAACATTAAGCCGGACATACTTGTTGCCCAGGCCAGCCGCTCCTCGATAAATGCTGGTCTTGGTCTTGGGACAGGTTAGAGGAGGGGCTGGGGAGGTGGAGCTGGACTGGGCGTGATACTGGGGCAGGCAGCTGTCTCCGGACATGTCCTTTTGGAGATAGATGACCACCCTGCAGACAAAGGTCCGCAGGTCCCCCGCCGTGGTGACAGCTACTGATGAGGCCGCCACAACCTCTCAGTGCTCCAGATCATTCCTGAGAAAACACAGAGCTCTGAATTGGAGCTGAAATTTCACCAGGGGCCTACCCAACATGGCCAATGCTGAATAGACATTTTTAACTGATAAAGCAGGACCTCCAGTGGCTAAAAGCACGTATCACACTAGATAGTTCTGTTATCTTTTCCCCTCCCCATTACATGGAATGTGGCTGGGCAGGAAACTGACAGGGGTGGGGAGGGTGTACATATAAGTTAGTAAAAACACAAACAGCGACCTCTTGAATTTAACTAAAATTCTGCATTTCAATTTTAACCAAACTTTGGTAGATCCACCTCCGGTGGACACATCTATGTAGTTTGAATATTAGACTGAGGTGCATTAAAACCTCGTGCATTTTATAGTGATGTTAGATAACAAGGTATTTGCTGACGTTGTTTTAACTTCACGATTGTCTGCCTGCTGGATATGACGTTGACGTTACCTAGATAACGTCAGAGCACTACACATACAAACAGTAAACGACAACGCAACTTAACATTAAGCATAGAACGAAACTTGCCACATATAAGTTAACTAACCTGGCTGTAGAAAATTAGACGTGAACTTACTTCAGAAATAATCTAATGCTTTACTTAATGCTGACTTACTATCGCTATAACATAGTTTGGTATTTTGCCATGTTAGCTAGAGTATGCTAAATGCCAGACTGAATGCGTAGCTTAACGTTAGTAAGTTACAGCGGTTAGCGTAAGGTCTTGTGATAAAGACGCACCAAACGTACAGTGATATTAACGATGGTGTTTAAAATGAAATCTTAGTTAGGTAACTTATGTTCAACTAAACACACATACGGGCGGCTTTTTAATAGTTATTAACGTTTACGTTACTCCCTGGCTAGGGTTAGCTTACATCCAACAGTCAACACATTGCATTGCATTGCATTGCATTAGAAATTTTGACGTTTACTTACCGACCCCTCCTTGTTAACTTTAGCCGTTATAATATAACCGCGCACTATGTGACTAATCAACTTTTACGTTATCGTTGTAAGACAGAGATCTACAACAGTATCAAACTTTGAGTTGTCAAAAAGTGCGAAAAGTCAAATTCTAGCCTTCCCCTATTTCTTCTTCTTCTGATCTGGCTACACTGGCAGTGATTTGCACGCTCGGGAGCATGCTGCCTCCCACAGTCATTAATATGCATTGCAAGTCGTTTCCATCGTGACCATTTCAAGTAAGATATTTTCATTCCTCTTTAATTTCCATAATATAATCACTTATGCTATTTTCTTAACTTCGAGAGTCTGAGTCTTAAATAATTATCTAACTATTTTGCATGTAAGGAACACAAATTATTTTAATATAATTTTTAAGAATGAAGCTCTTTCTAAAATCAGCAACATCTATTGGGAAAGCTGGCTAGGCTGAAGAATGACAAACCCACTACTATGGGAGTATAAATTGAATACAACTGTATAATGTTTCTGGTTAAGTACAACCAGAAGGTCCCGCAGATCTGACAGATGTAAAAGAAATTGTTCGATGTCATAATATAAGGATCCCTATATGTAATTTTCCTATGACTTGAAAAAAGAGCAGAAACTTCAAGAATTTAAAAGGGTTCAAAATTAAGACAATATCTAAAGGTTTATTCTGAATTTTTTTTAGTTTACGATTACAATCTATTTATTTTGAGATCTTTGTTTTGACTTTATTTTTACTTTCATTTGTGATTTTGTAAATCTCGAAATCTATCCATGGAGCTTCATCAATACGCCAGTTTTACATAGTAATTTTTGCATCCACTTTAGTAAAAATATCTAACTTCCGTTTTAATTTCAAAGTAAAAGTCCTCAAACTAAGAGTACTTATAACAGTCGTTTCCGTTGACGAATTGGCACATAAAACTATATAACGCATTTAACGTGATTGTTGTTTCTGTTTTCCGTCTAAGGGGATTATGGGGTTGGAAATGATCAGGTAGCATTAGTCTTGAAACCAATTTTCATCCACACATGCTCAAAAACCGCATAGACGAGGCACAGTCAGGCAGCAGCGTTTGGTTTCCTTGGCAGCACAAGGAGGAGGAGCTTTGGGCGAGCACACAAACGTTACTTGCTTATGCCACATAGTCACCAACGATACTTAGACATCGCTGTCAGCGGCGAAAGCGACGTAAACAGGTAAATCACAGTTTTCTGTGTCCAACGTAGCATTATTTGATATAAATCATATATGAGGAACTTCGTAACCGATTACGAGGACAGTGTATTTTTAATTCGCGCTACAGTTGGGTTTTGTGAACAGGCTAGCATAATGTTGCGTTAGCTAACTGATCTTTGTTAACTAATGTAACATTTGTTTAGCAATAATAACATTGGCTAAAGCTAAAGCGATTACTAAACCAAACAGCACATTTATGCAAATTCTATTTTTAATAGGTTTTAGTCTTCAGGTTAAAAACGAATGACAATTTACATACAATTAACAGTTAGCATTATGCCACCTAACATAAGAAGAAACCAAACTTTGTAATTGTCTGTTTGCCTAAGTAAACATATTTTATAAAGCTCCAGTAGATGAATATAGCAAATAAAAAAGGCGTAGGCTTGTCTTAACACACGGTGATTATTTAATTGAAGGATACATTTTACCGTTGGTATTTGTTGATAAAAAACAGGTAACATGTTAACGTCACTGCAGAGACACATGCTGTCAGCATGACGGACACTATCAGAGTGATAACAGGGATCATCGAACAGTGTCTGTTGATTTTCACTGTAAACCTAGCTGACGTCACTCGCATGTGTACCCAGTGCATAGCTTATAACTCAAAACGGTATTTTATATTGTGTTAATGTGTGTACTTGTGCTATGCAGTTCATAGATTTATACTTTTTAAAAATGTTTATCTCCTTTGTGAAAGGCTCCGCGAAATGGCTAACGACCCATTAGCGGAGGCGGGCTTTTATTTTGATGAACTCAACAAACTACGGGTACTAGAGCCTGATGTCAGCCAGAAGACCTCAGAGCTCAAGGAAGAGTGTAAAGACTTTGTGGACAGTAAGCGGGGAATATCTGATGTCTTCCTTACACCTTTATTAGCAGTTTGTTAATAAGTAAGAATTTGTATGTTTTTTACAGAAATTGGCCAATTTCAGAAGATAGTTGGAGGTCTTATTGAGCTAGTAGATGAACTTGCAAAAGAAGCAGAAACAGAAAAGATGAAGGTAAGCATTGATATTTAAAGCTACTTTTCACTGGTTATGACTGAAGTTGTAATACTTCTATTCTAATGCTAACTAATTGAAGTCACGTTTTTTCCTTTTAGGTATACTCTACAGTTAGCTTCCCTTTCAACTCATGAGAGGAAGAGAGAGACCTTACAAATAATTACACTGTGTTCCTGTCCGTTAGGCAATAGGAGCCAGAAATCTGCTCAAGTCAGTGGCAAAACAGAGGGAGGCTCAACAGCAGCAGCTCCAGGCACTCATTGCAGAGAAAAAGATGCAACTTGAGAGGTAAAGAGTGTTACTGTTAATTTCACAACCAAACCAAATTTGTGCTGCTTTGTGCTGGGTGGACATGGTCCATCTAAGGCAGAATACACTGGTTGTGCATTGAGCTCCCAGGCCTGGTCTGGTCGGGTTTCTCAAGTCTGGAGACTTGAGAAACCCTTGAGAAAAGCCTCTCCAGACTTGAGAAAGCCCTCTGGAATGAAGGGTGAAACGTTGTCAAGAAACCTAACAAGTCCAGTTGCTAATAGTTAAACCTTTTTTGAGATAACCATGACCTGGATGACTGAGAACCTTCACAGATATTCAGTATATGTGACATTTAAAGTGTAGTCTACTGCCAGAGTTTACACTCATAACTGACTAGTCTTTAAAAGTGTCTACATGCTACTCAATCGTCAGGTGTGTGCTGCTTCCAGACTTAAATACTGGATGTCAGCAATCTCTGGTGGAAACGGTCTGTAAGTGTGAACAGTCTAGTCTTTGTAATGCTCAGCTAGCCTTTAAATGTGATCAGGCCTGTGGCCAACACTTTGCAAACAGTTTAAAGATTAAATAAAAGTCAGGCCTGTCTGATGTAGGTGATAATCTACCCCCTCTAAAACAACCAGTCTCTTCATGAACTGCTGTTACAGAACCTGCCAACCACCTCAACCTGTTATCACATAGTAGAGTGTGACCTTGGATGTGCACTCCATAAGCAGGTTTCCCTATCTTGCCACTATGTGGCACAGCAGCATGGCCAAGTGGAGCACAGCCAAGGTCTATGATATTTGATACCTGCCACCTAATGCAGAGGTGTAAATAAAAGCAGATAAACATTTAACCTAAAGTACATAATTAAGTTAAAGGTCGCCTTAATGAATAATCTAATGTAAAATGGCCAGTAACAGATAAATGGATGGACGTTCCAGCTCCTGTCAGTTCAAGTGTTTGTAATGTGTAATGTGCCTGATAATTCAGCAACCACACCGTAAACAATGGTGATTCAACCACATGAAACTGTCAGTAGTAAACATGCTGTGCATCTGTGTACTGGGCTGTTACTTGGCATCACCCTGGTAGCTCAATGGGTTAAGCGTCAGACTGGGATGCAGAAGGTTGCAGGTTCGCAACCCCGTCTGACTCCTAATCCATCCCCTACCAGGTGTGTCCCTGAGCCAGACACCCAGCGCTAGCTCCTTGTAAGTCGCTTTGGATAAAAAAGTAAAGTAAATAAAGCATCACTGTTCTCTGAAATCAGAGAAACATGGTTCAAAAAGGAAAATGCAGCATGATCCAAAATGTACTGTCTGCTATCATATGACTTTTTAAATGGCCAGTTATTCTACCATCATCATGTCATTGTGCTGCAGTAAGTTTCCCGTTCTGTTTCCTTTGACAGGTATCGCATAGAGTATGAAGCTTTGTCTAAAGTGGAGTCTGAGCAGAACGAGTTTATTGACCAGTTCATACTACAGAAGTGACACTAAAGCTCATTCGATTGTGTTTCCAGAGTGCCTGCCCTGTCTTTTCGGGATGAGACCCACACAGAGAATCACTCTGCTGCAATTCTTATTTTACTAATACAACCAACATCTACAGCTCCTCTTTCACTTTATTTCTACCATCTCTGTGCATGTGAAGCAACAGCCAGAGAGCGTTTACATTGTTGTGAACATATAAATACTTAGTTAAATTCCGTTCACACCAAAGGTCTTAACATCTCTGCCCAAGTGAAAGAAGCTGGAGCTATTTATACAAAGAAGAATTATTTATACTATTTATACTGAAGACTTACTCTGTATATCTAGTTTGATCACTTTTGTATCAACTGAAATTCTGCATGTGCATGCGTCTGTAAATACATTCTGGTTTTAAATGATAGACCTCTCAATTGAATCATCTACTATTTTTGCTTTTATTCCACCCCTTGTGGTACAGCCAGTATGTGGCCACAGTACAGAAGGCGCATTCTGTCATATCATACTTGTGTATCATTATCTTTCATATAGTCATTAGATGACAAACGGTTATACTTGAATAAATACTGTATATTGCACAAGAAAATGTGGTATTTTTGCTGCAGAATGCAGTAGAGAACAGCAATACATAAAAGTAACAGTATGTATTGTTTCAATAAAGATGACTTGAGATATTCATGTTTAAAGGGTTTGTATTTTTGACACTTCATTAGGATGACATGGCAGTAAGCCACAGATGATACAAATGAAAGTGACAGAAATCTTGGTTTTGTAGCAGACCAGGTACAGGTATAGAACTGCAGAACAGGTACGTGAGTAAATGTACTTAGCTACTTACCACGTCTGTTGATTTATATTAACACTAGTACCTAAAGCATTAACTACAGTTTTGATGACTTGATATGTAAAAACTGCTGATGTGTTCCTTTTCTGTCTGAAATCTCCACTCTACTACTTGTAGCACTTGTTGTATGTAAGAACAGTGTTTCCATTTTTTTTAACAATACAGAAGAGCTTGAAAGTGTGACTCATGTCCGTGCAGCACTGCAGTGGTCTCACTTCCTCTTAGTGTACTGTAAAACCAAAAAGACAATTAGACAATGCAGCATTGAATTTCTGTATTAACTCATATTTACTTTATTGTCTTACTTTATCTAAAATCCAGTCTGCATCGGCTATTGCTCTTTGGATCATCATTTGTATCTTTTCTGGGTCGTCTTCATCGGAGTGACTGTTGTAACCCTGCAAACAATGAAGAAAGCATCCGTGCATGGGGATATGGACTGTGACAATTATATGTTTGACAATCATCAGTATCAACACTCTAAAAGAGAAGAGCAGGTCACAGCAAAATTTACTTGTAGCTGTGCTGCATTTGCATTATGATCTTTTCACTGTTGATGTTGTGGATGATCCATGTGTACTGCATGGATGATTGGCGGTACAAATCACTTAGAAGTTTACACAATACAAGATCACCAGTACAAGTTTTAGTAGATGTGCACGTGAAGGTCTCACCTGTCTTATGGCATGCCGGTAGTGCGTCTGCATTGCTGTGGTTGGCAAGTGCCTGCAACACCTGAGGAGATATCGATAGAGCTGCACTGGGGTGTGGATCAACTCAGCTCCAACCAAAGGGGGCATTCCTTCCTCCGCAGGGATCACTGGACAACTACCGTTAGTGGAAATAAAAGTTCAATGTTGAGATCACCTCCAAGGTCCAATATCTGACAACTTTACAATGAATATTTTACATGTATTTACATAGCTAAGCCATCTGCAATAAACCAGAAACGTTATATCTTAAAATGTGTTCAATTATATCCTGTTCCTACTAAGTACATAATTAAATAACTTAATATTACAATAATATTGTAGTATTGTATTAATGAATAATGAAAATTGATTTTATCAGGTAAATTAAGAAACAAAAAGGTTTATTTGTGCGCCTGCTGTTTTAGTCGGCAGAACATTGACATGACAAATTCTGAATATGCCTTTAACTAAAGCTGCTGCATTTAGCATTATTGTGCTAACCTGTTAGCGAGCTGCTCATGCTGTCGTTAACTTAGCAGCTGAGGTAACTACAAATGAAAGACTGACAGTAGCTGAAAAACAGCTGTTGTTTCCACAGTACTGTAACCTTTGGACTTACGCAGGCGTGACCTGTAGCTCTGTAATACCTTTTAAATCTTCTCCTGTCACATAAACAAACGCGGATTTAACCGGATGTTTACAATGGCTGTTCTTCTTCTTCGTTACTTTAACACGTGTAGCATCCGTGTTAGATTGAAGATCTTTCGCCCTCTGCTGTCTGTTCTCTATTATACGCGTTCAATAGCATACTGTCTGTATCTTCATAGATATGAACTCTGTACTAATCCTTGACAAAAAGACCACTACAAGGCCTGTTGACAATAAGCACTAGTTCCTGCACATTGCTACAGACAGTTTGCAGTGAAGTCTAATTCCAAAATCACACATTAACCCTGAAAAAGTTACACTGAAACATCAATTCACTTTATTCATATACAGAAATCTTAATCAAAATAAATGTCATTTTAAGATAATGCAGTATTTTAGACCATACAGAATACAATGAATGAACAAAAAAAAAAAACTAATAATCTGCTTCTTCATCTCCACGTGTAGCTAAGACATTTTGTCATGGTTCAGAAAAGTGAATGTGATGTCAGTATCAGATATGATAAGTTATATATAAATTATACAGTACAAACTGTGCCTGGTTTTGAGAGACTGTAAAAAAATGAAAGACGATGGGGTTTGTGCAACAACTGGATTTTTTTTTATCATCATACATTTATAGTACATTGCAAACATGATTCTAATTTCTCCTGGTAATAACTCCTGAAATTCAGTCACTGCTGATTTGTTATCACCATTTTCTACTGAAATCAGAAATGAGACTTTTTATTTTTTACAAAAATTAGGAGGGCTTCACATTAACACAACAAAATACAGGTAGATATATACTAAACTGATTTATTTAAAAAAAATTCATGTGGCCACAGTGCCACTTCTCCAGTGCATCTGTTAAATTGATGAATTAAATATAAATGAAAATTAAGTGCTGGACTTTTTTCAGTGTTACAAGTCGAGTTTGAATTTGAATAGAAACAATTTAAGTGTAATTAGCAACTGATGTGAATAATAATAAATATATATAAAATAAAATAGAAAAAAACTGTGTTGAATAAAATGTATCTCTACAATTGTTGTGCAATGATTACTCTTTTACGTTCTGTTTTTATTAAATTTAAAGGGCATATTATAATAAATAATGTTAAGTCAAAATCTAAAATATATTGTTTGAAAACCTTAAATGCTGCATTATCTGGCTGTAGGTGTGTCACTGAGCAGATATATTCATGGCTGAAGAATCTGAGCTAAATATATTTAGAGTGATAATACAGTGAAAACATTTTTTGAAGCATGGATAAAACAAGGCATAAATAATGGGGTTTAAAGTTGAATTGAAGTAACCTAACCAAACAAATGCGTCAAATACAGCAGCAGGTGTGATGAAGCCAGTGTAGGCATCAATTATGGAACTTACAAAAAAGGGCATCCAACAAAAGATGAATGCACCAAGCACAATACCCAGAGTCTTTGCAGCCTTGTGCTCAGACAATTTAATAAACCCAGATTTTTCCTTGTCAGTTAAAAAGTTGTTTATGTTTTCAATCTTTCTGACATGCTCTTTAGCCACAAAAAAGATTTTAGTGTACACACAAACCATTATACAGCACGGGAAGAAAAAGCAGATCACACTATCTACAGTTCCCCAAAGGTCGTTAAAGAGAAGGCTGCAGCTTCCAACACAGTTTATTGATGCTATATAATCCTCCAACCC
>JAUMTR010000005.1:20285991-20310879 GCA_032270685.1 Microctenopoma stevenorrisi | reverse complement strand
GTCGGGGAGATGGGTCTAAGGTTCAGCGGCGCCAGGTGGCAGGCACCTTCAAAGTTTCCCCAGGAACTTTCTAGTTTAGGTATTTGTTTAACATTTTTATTTAATATTCTGTGTTTTGAGTTTTTTTTCAAATATAGTTAACAGTTTATCTAATACCAAAAACAATAAGACCGTTGACATGTTTCCATTGAATGCGTATTATGTTGGTATTTTGTTACTTTTAATTGTCCATGACATTTAATAACCCAATTAGTACTATGTCCCTTTGAATATTATGTGGAAATCAACCCCGTGTTGATTTCAGATTATTAATCATAGATGGGTAAAAACAACACTGCTGCTGTGAGGTTTTGTTTACTGCATGTTGTATGTATTGTATGTATATTTATTAATCTAAATTACAGGGACCCAAAATTCTATTACTACAATATATAATATCAGAGATAATCTATTCATTGTCAGGCAGCAACTTCACAATGTTGTGTATGTTTGGTTTATGTTTTCCTGAACTCCCGTTTTCCACTTAAAACATATTCACCTCATTTTAACCCTGGTCAGCTGTTCACTGCTGTTTCTCACTTAAATGTCTCAGCAGAAATTGCAGTGCTGTTGGGTTTGTTTGGTGTGGGCAGACGTGTGTTGTGGGCAGACGTGTGTTGGACAACGTACACAGGTGCATTTTATTGATGGCATTTTGAACGCACAGAGGTACCGTGACAAGATCCTGAGGCCCATTGTTGTTCATCCACGACCTCATGTTGCAGCTTGATAACGCACGGCCCCATGTTGCAAGGATCTGGACACAATTCCTGTTCACATCCCAGTTCTTGCATGGCCAGCATACTCACCAGACATGTCACCCATTGAGCAGGTTGGGGATGCTCTGGATCGGCGTATACGACAGTGTGTTCCAGTTCCTGCCAATTCGGCAACTTTGCACAGCCATTGAAGAGGAGGGGACCAACATTCCACAATCAACAACCTGATTAACCCTATGTTGATGGAGATGTGTTGCCCTGCGTGAGGCAAATGGCGACCACACCAGATACTGACTGGGTTTCTCGCCCCCCCTACTAAAGCAAAACTGTACTGTTTGTACTGCGTATAAACCTGTACTGTAAACTGCACTGAAGTTGACCTCTAAGCAAACTGTTTAATTTAATCAAACTATCCTACATTTCATGTTTAAATGACTTTCACATGTTAATATTGGTATGATGCACGAAGCTCTGTAAGAGCATTTCATTTATTTTTAATCTTTAACACAATAAAATGGGCCAAAGACTGAAGGAGTATACTTTGCCAAGCAGCTGAATTTTTCACCTTCACCTCACGTTTACATAAAGAAAAATAAATTGCCAGCTTTGATCCGGCATGTGTGATCTCTCGCGGTGGACACAATAGTGGAAGGTCCACATTCATTTTTATATACTGTACTGGGAGTAAAAAATAAAATATTAAAACCAGCAAGTCAGACATATTTTTTATGAACAATAATTTACATCTTACAAAATGAAATAATTATCGAATAATTATTATTTTAAACCAATTGTTTGCATTACTGTACACATACTGTATTTAAAGACATACAGGCTTTACAATCATGCTGATCCATAGTTCATAGTGTTAATAATCTACACAGTTATTATTACAGATATTTGGCATGAAATTGCTGTTACAGCATTCTTTTCTTTAGGTCCATACATGTGTTCTGTTAAACTAATGTTAAAGTGATACTGTACACAAAATCTATATTTTGAGCATTAATAACACTCCATGTATCCTTGTATAGCTACTACTACTTCATTGATCACCATGAGGATATTGGGTTTGGACAGCTGCACACAAATAATGCTGCTATTATGGGGCTTTAGTGTCTTGTCCAAGGACACAAAGACATGTGGTCAGGAGAAACTGGAAATCAAATCACCAATCCTGGGATTCACAGACTACCCTACCAACTACAACAGAGCCAGCCTGTTGCTGTTAGAGTGCAGTTTAGCTTTGTTGTTAAAATATCCATTAATTCTAGTGCATGGTAGAGTTAATCAAAGACACACTTACAAATATGGGGGAATTATAGAAACTGACTTTGCATACAGCAGGGTAGTAGAGCTGTGAGGGTTAGAGGACACTTATTAGATGTCATATCAATACAACTAGGTATGTAATCTGCAAGATAGTTTTGTGGTTAGTCTCTTGATAGTTTTCACCAGGCTGAAACCAATGACGTGTCATGCATATTTATAGGAGTTTTGGAAGCTGTTAGCACAATAAATGCATGCTTTCATTATCACTTTTTGATGCTATTTTTGCTGAGTAGCAGCAGTTTGCGTTGTTTGGTCAGTGCCAGCATGTCATGCAGATGTTTTTTTATAATTGCGAACTACACCGAAGGAAAAATGATGTGAGGTTCAGTTTTTGTGATGTCATACTCAAAAGCTACATTTTAGGTGGAGTATCACTTTAGGTGATGTTTTAAAGAACTGTTGGTGATTTCCATAGAGCGTTATTTTTTTAGACACTATGTATGATGGCCCCAAAAGCTCAATGCACTGCCTACACATTACATACTTCACAACACTGTACAAAACACAAAACACAAATTGTTTCTGTTGTTGGTTGCTTTCATTTGGACCGTTGTTACACAGATGACGCCCAGATTCTTCAAGGAGAGGTTGTTAGATAGATTAGTCTTAAATAGATTCAAGACAGACTTGAAAAATTACAGATCCTTTAAATTTGGATTTCTTTTTTGTTAGCTTTTTTTTCTTTGGTTCTGCCATGCCATGATTCACCTTCCCTATATCCTGTAAGTTTCACTGTTGAGTTCTGAGGGCCACCATACACTTTGTGTTGTTGTGGGTGTGGGGTCCTTTAAAAGTATTTTACATGGGAATTATTACATTCAGTTTTTAAACTTGCCCATGCAGCTGAAGGATGTTTAAAGTACCTTTACAAGAACTTATAGGGTTATTGCCATCCCAACATAAAGCTCCACACCAAACAAGACACCAGAGTGTGCGGGCTTACAAAACACCCTCACTACAAGTTGATATGAGACATGCAGCATTGCTTGTACAAGGTTACTGAGTCATGCACTTTAATCATTTGTCCGACAGCTGTGGATTTCTAACACTATCCACTGCTCAATGAAAACCAAGATGTCATTGTGTGGGAATTGACACCTCACATGTATCCTCGTTTCTATTCTCTTAGTGCATTTGGCCCTGAATGGTGACATTCATCACTGACACTAATTCTTTGTTTAACTGCTCTCCCCCATTTGATCATTCCAAGAATTGGAGAAGCTAGAGACCTTTGGGGTTCGTCTCCCTGCCCTTACGCCAACCCTGGTGCCACTTTGGTGCCCCCCTCCTCCTTCCTGGGCTTGCTGGATCCTAAAGGCCTCTCTCAGGTTCTGAGCTCGGACCTCCCTGCTCTGGATTTCTTCCACTACTCGACTAGGGAACCAGCCCCTTTCGCCATCATGGAGCCTTTCACCCATCATCCAACCTGCAATACAGAAGACACAATAAGACTAGAGGTGACATGAACACAGAAAGACTGATTACCATGGCTTTTTTCATATAATCAACAAAGAGGATACAAGGCAGAGCTGTGTCTCAACCCACCGTCATCTGTTCTCTCTAGGAGGTTCAAAACATCGGCCATCTCAATAGAGAGTTCATCTGGCTCCTGAGATGAATATGACTGAATACACTGTACCTGTGGAGAGTCTGATAAAAATCACACACAGTTTGAGTTCACATTTTCACGGCTGTATGTTGAGGACTGCATTGATTGATTGTGTCTCACCTGCTTGGTGGGTGCTAGTAGACATAAAGCGTGTGCGTCGGTTAGGAGTGAGAGCACACGTCCATCGTAGTTTGTCACTCCTGTCCACAGGGTGACATTATTTATAACAAACTAAATGCACAATTGAGTTTTGTTGTCTACTTTAGTTTTTACATTTCATCACGCATTTGTGCTCTTCCTACCTCCCAGTACCACACTGCATTTAGAACTGACACCCAGAGTGCACTGGTGCTGCAACATCATTAGTCTTTTTGGGCAGCTTGAGCAGACATATTGCCAGGAGGAGCCACCAAACAATGTTTAACCACTCCAGCAACTCATGCACTGCCACCCCCTGGTGCTAGGAATACTCATTACAGCACCAAATGTAACCACTAAACCTACAGTTTCCCATTTCTGGAATGTTCCTGTGGAAATCTAACCGAAATTACTAAACCTTTGTATCTGGACTTTCTTAAGGAAATTAGTACTTGTTCGTCACAAAATGTGACTACTACTACTACTACTGTAGTATTTATGTTAGTATTTTAATATTACATGAGATTTTATTAATATTTTGCAGGACTACAGAAACAGCAGAAGAACAACTACTACTTTGGTAGAATTTGAGCAGGGAAATCCTAACAGTCACATAATGACAAGGATTCACTGTGGTGGTTATAACGGTTTGCATTTCAGATCAACCAGGTCTATAATTGTGCTTCAAATACTCACATGCTGGAGGTCTTGAGCATGTAGTTGACTGGACGGTCCTCTTGGTTCTCCAGTAGCTTGAGGTTGAAGACATTTGCCAGCATCTGGCCCTGGTCTTCAAGATCTTCAGTCCTCAACATGGCCCGCGTACACGAGTCAAGAACCTGGAATTTGTCTCCACTGACAACAAGTTGACTCTATTAACATTCCCTGCTTCAAGTGCAACAATGGACTTTGTTTATTTATGTTTACCAGACTACCAGAATACCAAATGCTTACCTAGAGCTGGGCTTTGTGACCAGCAGCAGGTTGTTAAAAAGGAACAAGTAGACTGGTTGGTAGAGCTTACGACTCCTCATGGTCCTCGTGCTCTTGGGTCCTGCCATAAGTTGCACTTCGCCCTTCTTTAGTAACCAGCGTGAGTGGGAAATGATGGGCACCGACTAAAGGAATTAGCAGAGGTAATAATTCCAAACTGTACTTCAGAGTACCTGCACAGTGTCATTTTGATGCTTTTGTTTGATTCGGAATATACAGAAGTGAATTTTAAATGATGTATTTACTTGCTGAAAGCAAAATGCCCCAGGACCAACCAGGAACTGAGGGAATCCGGTGGACAAGTGAAGCAACCCAGTATCTGAGTCTATCTTTGAGTAAATACCAGGATCCTAACACCTTTACATCAGTGGGATGCACATGGCATTGTGACATATTTTGTCTAGAAATCAAATCTTTATAATAAATGCTAATAAATTATTGCGACACTCCTCCTGCTATTACAGTCTAATGAGCAGCGAATTACCAAGGCAAGAAAAAGAAAAATCAATGTGAGGACCGACATCTGTTATTTGAAATGCAAGACGATCTACTAGTTTACCTTGGATTTAAACTCCAGTGTTTTCTCAATGCTGATAAGCTCCTCCGTGCGACTCATTTTCCGCACTCCTTCATTACACTCTTTCACAATCTGTGGAAGACACAAATATCCACCATCAGTCACATATATCTGTGCCAGCTCTTGAGTTCTCAGCTTGAATATAAACTCCAATTTTTGCAGTTACATTTAGCCAGTTCTTCATGATAGTGAACTATATTTGTTTTTTATATAATACCTGACATCACATTTTATGTTTATCCTTGTGACGAGTTACAACATGCTAAATCTGAGACACCAGTAGACTGACTTAGATGATGCACTATGACAATACAGCTACTATTAAAACCTGCAAATAAATTTACTGCTGCACACAACAGCTGGTTGTTGGAAGTAATCAAACCAACAACTGAGACTGCGAGCTGGGCTTTATTTAGGGTCTTAAAGGACTTGATTATTGTTTTTATTCCAGAGACATGGCTCATGCCACATCAGTAAAAGAGTCTGGGTGTTAAATGGACCTGCTTTCAGTCCAGAACTGTCACCTAGTGAAGATATTTGGCTCATTATGAAGTAAAACATAAGAGACAGAAGAACCTGAATGTTGAACAATTGAATCTAACAAGAAGAAAAATGCCTTTAGAAGTAGCAAGTTGGTCTTGTCAGTTCCCAAAAGCTTAGAGAGCAGAGTAGTTGTGTGACTGATTCTCACCTGCTCCAGTTGCTGATGTGCTTTTATTGCGTTCGCCTCCCGTTCTGAATTTTCCTCAGCTTTTTTCAGAATATTCTGTGCAGAGCAACAAAGGCAAATAAAAATAAGGATGTACTTGAGAAAATAGATCCAATAACAACATTCTCTGTGCACTATCAATACATCTCCTGCTGTCATGCTGACTCACTCACCTGAACAAGCAGCTTGAGCCTTGTGATCCTCTGGAAAGGAAGGATGAGGAATGAGGTAAAGGACAGTCCTCTGACACGTGGATGGTTCTCCAGTGTAGCCATAGTTTCCCTAAATGCCTGGTTTCCCTCTCTGGAAGAAAGATAACAATGCATTACATTACACACACGGACAAACAGGGTTACACAAGGTTTCTGATGATTCCCTTTGGCAGTGTTTAGGCTGTGGTAAAGCTGGTGTATAATTATGACACTGTCAACAAATCCTGTGAACATTTACTGACTTCCTTGCTTTGTCTGGGACTTTCATTCCTCGTGTAGGTTACTTGTGTACCAGGAAGGAAGAAACAATGCATTTGCTATTTTCAGAAGTAGATCTGTCCTTTGGTGAGTATTTTCAGCAACAGAACACAGTGTGTGAGACTGAGCTAAAATAAACTACACAATACTCAAAGTGGACCACACCAGGAACAACAACGCCGCCTGTTGGCATGCATGACAACACAAACACTGTGGAGTTTTCCCTTAATACGTATTTGTGCTTAAGTAATCAAACAGCTGAGCTGTTGACATTGATTCTTTCTTGTCTTTCACCTGACATCCTAAATAATATTGATGTTTCACTGCTTACTGGTATCTTTCTTGATTCCTCTAGTGGTGTTATTACACACAGGTAAAAATAACAGTCTAGATGCACGCAACCTATCATTTGTTAAAAAGCAATGAGACGTATTGTGTAATTTATTCACAATTCATCCTTTCATAATAGTATGGATGACCTCAAGAATTCTGGCTTTAATCATAAGTAATAATCATATCACTGTCGATGCTGATCGCAGCTTTGACAAACATATCAGTGCTTTGCATTCTACCACTGCAAACCTGGTCCCTGCCTTCATCTCCAGGATACTGGATCATTGCAGTATGCAGCTCATTCAGAATGCTGGTTCAAATAACACATTACTCCAGTTCCTAAGTGTTCTCACTGAGATGTCACTTCTAAATTCTACTGCTGGTCTATCTGCTCACTAACTATAGTCCAGACCAGCTGATAAATTATCAAGAAAAAACATTTTATTTCATCTGGTGTGGTTTCCCTTTCTGTTGTATAATTCTATGTTACATGGTTTTGTATGTGGAACACATTGTGCTCTGTACGTAGAGCATTGACTTTGTGAGGTTTCTCCCTTTTTTCCTACTCCTAACTGATAATGATGATTTTAAAACCCACTGAAGCAGAGTTAATCTCATTCTGATGTTATTTGAATTGATTTGATTTTACAGTGTTAGTCATTTCATAACTGTGTAGAAAAAGACTTCACTTGACTACAGTGTGTGTGTGTTAACACAGAACAGGCAAAAACATGCAGAGGAACATGTCATATTCGAATTGTTCTAGCAAAGTCAGGGAATCAGTCAGCGAATCATTAATGGACAAATCACACATAATGTAGGCGAATGTGCTGCGTCAGCAGCAGCTACGTAAATAACTCAGTTATTTTTACGCACGTTGTGGCGTCAAAGCTTATTTCTTGTCCTGCCACTCCTTTTCTGCACGAGCATTGATACAGGTTTCTGTAGCAATTCCTCAACAAAGCCGTTTTGCATGCTCCACCTGCTTATTTTTTTTCTATCCACTTTGACTTCTGACTGAAACCTGTTGCAAATGTCTTTTATGTTTTATAGTAAAAACATCAGAAGTTCTATGTTCCAAGTTTGAAACACTAATTAGAATAATTAATGACAGGTGACGGCCAGTTAATGCTATTTGGACCATTATTTCCCTGGGAGAGATCACTGCCAAATTCATTTGAAACTTAGCTTTGGAACCAGGAAATAAAGACGATAAAACTGTGATGACGGGGAAAGGACAGAACTTGCTTATCTGGATTGTCACTAGCCTTTACAAAAATTCAGATCTACAGCATGAACTTTAATCTATAGCATGAACTTTAATGACACATTTGACAGTCAGAGAAAGATCAGACATATTATTTAATTCTATGTAAAATATTGATCACATATTAAGTAATTTATTTCTTCAGACTGAAATGAGATTCCAGCTGTTTGTACAGATGCTGATCAGATGAGATGAGTGTTTACATTCACAGCACGTGTAAAGTGGTTTCACTAGGCTGAGATAAAAACATTGTGTTTAATGGATTTGAAGGTTTACACTACCCTCTTTTTCTGAAGGGACCAGTCTGCTTTGACTGAGATGGATATTATTCAGATTAATATTGGAATACTACCTTCTTTTTCCTAATAATGTATATTTTGTAATTTGATTTAAGGGAATTGGCTGGTGTAGCTGTAAAGTTACAGTCTGGCCTTTGGAGAAAATTGAAAATAAGCTATTATTGCATTGACAAAATGTACTTTGTACCTTTGTTATTCAGGGTGAAGTTTACTTTACTGCTTTACTCTGTGAAGTGCAGTGTGCAAATAATCTGCATTGGAATGAAGGCCAGTGAAAAGCAGTCTGCATTAGGACAAAACATTCAAACTAACTGAAAAAGGAGGGAAGCAGATCTGCCCCTCCATGCTATCACAACAGTTACCACTGAGTTTCTACTTCAGCTCATTCACTGAAGATAAATTATCTTGGTGCTCTTAAAGTGAGTGTGATCAGAGCAGCTGGCCTGATCTAATAGATGGACTTTATTAGTGCTGCATTTCTAGCATGTTAGTTTAGGAAAAAGAATCAGGTCGTGAATTATTATCATATTTCACTGTCAAACAACCAACAGATCCCTTTGTTTCTTATTTAGCAGCTGGCAGAAGTCCAGCGTCTGCCATCGGAGGTGACTGGCCTTTGCAGTGCGTGGGAACATCACACTCAGCTATGTGTGTTTGATGGCGAGGGACATACACATTTTAACCACACCCAGCATGTGACGAAAAGCAAACCTGTTTTCCTCGGACTGCCAACATTCACAGACATAAAAAGCAGCTACGTATCACGGGGACGCCTATTGTTCTGCACAAAGCCACAGTTTCCTGCCCTCGCAACATCAGCAGCATAGTCAAGAGTTGTTCTGAGCACAGAGCACCTTCCTAAACTCATGAGATCATTTTAGGAACAGCTGTGTTTACAGAAGTAGGTACTCACAGAATGCGTCTGTAGTTCTTCTCTTGGTAGACCTGGTTAATGACATACTTGATGAAGACACTGAAGTGTTCCACAGCATGGTGGTTAACAATATCACACACGTCCGAAATCAAAATCGACTTCTCAATTCGGTGCTCGAGATCCATCAAGAACCTGAAAATATAAAGAGGTGAAAAAAGTATTCTCAGACTTGAGACTAGAGTCAGAATTTGTATTTTGTACCATGACACTGTCCTACCTTTCACTTGCTTTCATGACCTCCTCAATGTTGGAGAACAGGAAATGCACGTCAGATTGACTGAGGGTGCTAATTAAATCAGGATTGCGCAGGAAATGAGCCTCCAAAATTTCCAAACTCTTGTAGTAGGATGCTTCCGAGGTAACAAGCTCAAACATGGCCTGCAGTAGACAAAAAGCAAATCAGAAGACGTTAATGCGTTAATGCTGAGTGAATATCCTTACACCCAGAAGGCAGCTTTCCAGTGAAACTCTAATCCTGCCTTAAACATTCCTGTGCAAATAAACTGATTAAGCTAATGCATTATTAGATGCATTGTATAATATGTTAATTGTTGCTGAGGTGGCACAGTGGAGCGGTGGTTACCACTATTGCCCCACAGCAGTTTAAATCCACAGGCCGGCAGGATGCCTTTTTGTGGGGAGTTTGCATGGCTTACACATGTTTGCATGGTTTTTCTACTTGCTCCTACGTATGAGAGATATGAATGGCAGGTGCTGTAAAAACGTCTCACTGGAGTTGGGAGTGGTTGAGCGATGTGTCGCTTTAAGGGCAAATACAAAGTGATAGAAGTGTAACTTGCATGTGTGCACTAGTTATTCTCTTAGCAATATCCAGCTGGTCACCTTTTACTCTGAGTGAGTTAGTAAATGTGAGTTTAACTTAACTCTTATCTTCTTGATCAGTGTGGCAAAAAGAACACAAGGGCAAAGTCTATGAGAGTTCAGGGCTAATAATCAAATGGTGCATGAATATGTCTGGACGCTGAGTTGTGGTAACTGGACGTAACGTTTGATTACTCATCCAGGTAGCTTTGGAGAAGATAATTTACAGACATGAATCTACACTGTATGGCTATGACCTGGGCTGACTCAGTTGATCGTATGACCCTTGTCTTGCATGGTCTCGAGTCTCTCATACCAGTAGTAACTTTCTGTGGCTGAGCTTGGTAATTGCTCACATACAGGAGCGGCACTCATCTTCTCTTGGTGTCTAACACTGTATAAAGATGTCCTTTATTTATTACTGTTTTACAATACACTGTACATTATCAACAAAAAATAACAGGATGTCCTCTCTGTACACTGTCGGACACTAACATTAACATCAGCACACACATCTTTCAAAATTCTAATACAGCCAGCAGCTTCACAGTGATGAAGGAAGACATATCAATGTGAACCTGGCTGTTTAGAAGAGGAAGTAGCAGTGGGCGCTTATGAGAAGATCAGCAAATACCCTACCAACATTGTCCCAGGTGAATTTCACCTTTAAAAGTAAGTTAGTTAGTAAATTGTCATTTATCGTACACGATCATGTAGAATTTAACCTACACAATGTCCACAATGTTGCTGTATGTGAACAGGACAGTCTCCTTGGAGACAGTATAAAACAATCATGACGTATTAAAACACCTTTGCATGTACTGCTGCTGATGATGTCAGTGTGTGAAGATCACTAAACAGCAACACAGTGAAATTCCTGGTTGCAAAATAAAGCTAATCTCAGCTGAGCGTCAGACTTGTTTTATAAGAATCTCTTCGTTGTCCATGAAGTAGAAATGTCATGTCAAGTCCTGACATTTTAACTATTGTTTTTCTTTTTTAATTTCTTCACTGCGGTTGGTGGCTTCGAACAGGCTCCGCAGGCTTCATCACGCTGACTGTCTCCTGGAAAACAAAGCAGTGGTTAGCACAAGGCTCCAGCACTGTGCAGCTCTTATTCATCCTTTGTACTGAAACCACACAGAAAACGTTTGAATGATACTTTCACATGCTTGTGTCTGGAATGCCCTGCTGCAGCCTCCGTGCTGTTGCTGGGCAGCAGGGATGCTGCTTCACAGCTCCACAGCTAAAGAGGAAACTTGGGAGTTTTGCTTGGCACTTGACAAACTGTAGCATTTATTTTCTCACCGATTTAAGCTGAATATTCACTGACTCTGCACAGGCACTCTCTCTCTTTCACACTCATCACCACACACACACACACACACTGGAGCCAAAGTGTGCCCACACAGCCACATCCATTCCTGCAGCAGCCCAACCTCTCCTACATTTTCAAACAGAAGCACAATCGATTATTTCTCACTCGCAGTTGAGTAAAAAACATTAAACTTAGAATTTTACCTGTTTCAAATATGACTCCACTTGCGGCCATCAAGCCTAGCTGTGCCCTCTTCTCCTGCTTCTTCTTGTGAAAGGTGCATCTCCATCTTCCTCCTTCTTTTTAGACATTGTCACTTTCAAACCACATGTTGTCCATGAAAGTGTTATTTACACTGGGCACCAGATTCGAAGATGGTCCAAGTGTGAAAAAAAAAGAACATTTCTGTTCCGCTTTCCAGCTTCTGAGATTGCCTCTGATTTGTGCGATACACTCCCTGACTCGTACAAACGCCACTCTTATGCAACATATGGGAAACATAAAGGCCTAAATGGATTATGTTTCAGTGCAATATATTAGTTTGAATGAATTGAGTACTATTGCACATTTATATAGGGGAAGGTGGATAAAGTCTGTCTCTCTGAGGCAAGTTTGAGTCCTGGGTCCTGCCTGTTTAAGTACAGCACTTTGATTAGTACGTATCTTTCTGCTGCATATTTGATTTGGCAAGAATGCTGCAAGAGATGTGCATCCCTGCAGCGACCGTCCCCTTTGATCCGGGCTTTAGACCAGCACTAGGGGCCAGGTTGCACCTGGGGAACGTAGGCATTTACCAATTGACAGCTGCCTTACCCACTGCATCTCCTTTCCTGATAAGTACAGTAGTAGTAAGAACATTTTGAATTATAATTCTCTAAGTCTTTACCAAACATTATTCATGTCTCTCAACTATGCTGTGTGTGTAACAGCAGCCCTAAAACCTTTTAATAATGCTTTAGTCAGACATACTGATGTGTACATTCAGATAATGTGCTTATCTGCTTGATCTTAAGCAGCCTATAAGAACATACTCACATTTCCAGTTGAATTATAAGGTTCACTTCACTGTAAAATAATGTAGTTGTGCTCAATACTAACATTTTTATTTCAAAACTAAGCTCACTTCACAGACTTTCTACTGACAGTCCAGCAGTGCACTGCATTTTTAATAGTAGTGATATTACGCAGACAAAGGTGTGACGGACTGAGGGACAGTTCATTCGCCAGGTAAGTTCTGTAGGTCCAAATTAGTTAATTGCAAATTGTCAGCTACAATTGGATTGTTAACGCCTCCGTTTTAGCAGGTCATATGCGCAATGGTGTTTCCCTCGCTGCACACACCAGCATAACCCTGGTTGTCACTAAGAGGTGTGGGTGTTACAAAAATAAAACTCAGTTTCACAAATATTAAACCCACACAAGATGTTAAATTATTAATAATAATATTGTCAACATTGTTTGTAGCTGAGCAGAGATCTAAGAGGAAAATGCCCTTTTGCATTGCAGTCCTTTGTTTTTGCAATACTTTGGGTGACCACTGAGACAAAATGTCAGCAACACGTTGTTCTTCTAATACATCCACATAGTTTCCTTTATATACACAACCATGACAGTTGATCTTACTGTCTTGTCTGCACATAGGATTTATTGCAGAACTGTTCTATCCAACTGCAAACTTGCTAAAATGACATCTGTCAGCATTTGTTTCACAATCAGAAACCCGTATTACCCCTCAAACAAAGAATTGCTCACCTCTTGCATTATGATTTCTCTGTGTGGGAGGTTGGTGAGAAGGCCACTAGCCTGCACGGCTTCCAGGTTCTGCCACAAGCTCAGTGAGCGAGCACTGTTCCTCAGCTGCAGCTGTAGCGCTGGGGGGGACATAACACCTGAATCTCCCACCACTGTCCCTCCTCTGACTTCAGGTGAAAGATTCTCCTGCTGCCGTCGTTGCTCGATCTCCTGCTGCTTGGAGGTGTCCCGGTATTCCTGGTAGAGGAAAGCTGGGGGGGTGAAAAGAAAGTGAGCCAGGCATTAGGTAGACATATGGAAGAACAGTTTACTTCTTCCTGCCACACTTACAGCCTGGCTATTCCTTCAGCTCCAGATCTGTGATATTGTCTCCTATCTTCCTTGTGTAAATCAGCATCACCTGCTTGTGATCACCTTCCACCTACATTTTAGTCTGACAGACTTCCACCTCTGCTGGTTCAACCACTACTCCTGTACAGCACTGGGATCAGCTAATCATGTGACCTGATCAGCATAGTTTATGTTCATAAACCAAGCAGATCTCAGCTGATCTCATAATCATCCATGGCAACTACAAATAACATAAAGATGAAGTAAAGTAACATGTCTTTCGAAATCTTTTTAAATATGGATGTGTGAACTGCACTTTGAGACCAACATGTTTGTCTTCACTATAGCCAGTGAAGACACCGTAAGGTAAATTTATATAAATATACTGAAATGAATTTATAGAAATGTCCTTTTTCTGAACCTCCTTGAAGACAGTGTGAAGCAGCTGAGTGAAGCTAAGATGTTGAAGGTGCAGCAGCTATGTTCTATCTTTCTGAGAACACACTGTTCATCTGACAGTGGCCTGTGGAACAGAAGTCCAGAGGTGGGCAGGACGTTAAGACTTTACTGTGATGCAGTGAGTGCGGAGGAGGGAGAACCACATAGATCCTGTGTCTTCCACCAAGTTTTTCAGGTGGGTTGAAAGTTTGCTGGTAAGAACAGATGCTCTTTTCAGGGAACATTGGCTGTGCGTATATCAAGAGGGAAGGTGACTTTGAACAGAGAGGGCCTGTTGCATAAACTCACTCAGTCATATAATGCAGATTGCTTTGGTGGGCGTAGAACTGGACTGAGACTTACGTAAGAGAGAGCGAAGCAACAACACGCGGCCAAGAAAATGCACAGGTTGCAGGGAGAGCGACTTATATCCTGATATTAAATCACTTTCTGCGTCTTGTTGCCCTGGCGTGGAGCTTTTCAACTGTTTGACTGCAGGTAGCCTGCTGTCTTGAGTAAACTTGGACTAATCCCTGCAAATAACCATTATCCTGTGTACACACTATGTTAAGTAGTCTGTCAACATAGCCAGACTATGAGCTCAAAGAGGCACTCAACCTTGATGAACAAGTCAGAGATGTGCAGTAACAGATACGATGCAGTGCTGATTCTGTATCCAGTGCAGTTAACAAAGTGTATGAGAGGGTTTGTGTCTCTCTGATGCTCAGCCTTAGTCATATAATATATTCACAAATCAGAGATGATTTTGCAGCAACAGCTCTGACGGTGGTTGTAGTGGGTGGAATATATGCGCTACCCTCAGCCCATGACAAGCTTTTCCTCACCAATGTTTTTGACAATCTTGAGGCTGTGGCAGATTGTGTGGGGGCTCTCTCCATTGCTCAGCAGCCTGAAAAGAAAGAGAAAAAGGAAATCCACATTTGGACAAGTGCACAGGCAGATGAATATGCTGACTTCATGATTAATTTCAATGTTGAAAAATTCTGTTGGTGCAAGTACACAGACACAAATTGATGAATTCTCTGCACTGGCTTCATCAATAAAAGCCAACAGAGTGGACCTTAGCACCGGGACAGCGCTTTGCATCGTCTGCTAGATGGATGGATATAAAAACATCTACATTCACAAAGACTCTCCATCTCTCCATCATATATTGTATCTTAATTCAGAAGAGACTTGTTTGTTTCAGCATCTGCTGTATATGTATTATAATGAGCGACACACAGTGTAAGCTCTTTAAAACAATCCATCATTCACACCTTTGGTTTCCATGTCATTTGGACTGACCTGTGGTTGGCGTTGTCCTGCTCTGGTCCGTTAGAACTGCGCTGTGAGCTCATGGTTATTCCTCTGACCTCTTGTAGTGTGCAAGCTTGAGCTGTTTGCTCAGACAGCTTTTTTATCGCTCCGTTAGGAATGCCGTGAGTCCGATAAGTGATCATGTCAGATGTTGAATCTGTGTGCTGCTTGTTGGAGGCAGCGGATATGTCCACACTCCCTCCTCCCACTCCTCCTTTTCGCCTATCCACAGCATCCCTGTTCAGAGCATGTCTGCTGCTGGCCTCGCCATTGCTTGGCAACACAGTTCTGGAATGATGGAGCTGTGGTGAAGGCTGGGGGCTGCACATGACACCAAAGACAAGCTTTAGAATCACTTCAGGGTAATCTGCTGCAGCCATCCTCACTGTACTGAAACTCTATGGATTGCTAAAAAGTCTTGTATGGAAAGTTTTTGTACAGTTCGACATACAATTAATGTACATGTCCTGTCATGTAGGGTTCAACAACGACGCTCCAACTATTCAACATTCTTATATCCTTTGTAGTATTAAAAACCTCATAATCCATATGAATGAGTTGTAACCAACATCAGCATCAGCTGTTAATAGGCCATTATCATCCAGCTGGGAACAGATGTATAAAACTCTAAAACCTTTGCAAAGTCTGAAACATGCATCCTCCTCCCCAACAGAGTCTGGTAGATGGAAAATGCATTTCATGCATGTTCAGTTCTGTTGTGTTTATCTCCATCTCTGTAAAGCTGGGCTTTACCGAAGTTCCCACAGCTGGGTGTAGACACACCCCATGGCACTTGTTTGCAAGTCAGTACTCAGATCTGTCAGTGAAGTGCAGTGAAGAGGAAGGAAGGGAGGTGTGTTTTCTGACTGTTGCTTGTGTAAAGTTCTTGTTTGTTTCAGTGATTGGGTGACTTGTCCTACTGCTCCTGATCCTGATCATTGTCTAGCAGTAAAAACTTGAGAAATGTGCCATCATGCCCATTGTTATTCTCTTTACTTTACTTTACTTTACTTTGCTTGGCAGATGCTTTTATCCAAAGCGACCTACAAGGAGCTAGCGCTGAGTGTCTGGCTCAGGGACACACCTGGTAGGGGATGAATTAGGAGTCAGACAGGGTTTGAACCCACAACCTTCTGCATCCCAGTCTGACGCTTAACCCATAGAGCTACCAGGCCACTATTCTCCTTTGACTCTTAGGGGTAAGATGAATTTATCTATATATATATATATATATATATTTATCATATATATATTGATAAACCATCGCCAAAGCGATACCCCCCTCAACCCCATTGTTTTGCAGAGCTAAGCGCAAAACTAACGGCAATAACATCTAGTGGAAATAAAAAGTGCTGTGATATTTCACAGATTTGGAACATTTTACACCCCTCCCCTTCTCTCTATCCTCCCACACCTGGC
This sequence comes from Microctenopoma stevenorrisi, assembly GCA_032270685.1. NCBI lineage: Eukaryota > Metazoa > Chordata > Actinopteri > Anabantiformes > Anabantidae > Microctenopoma > Microctenopoma stevenorrisi. The sequence continues at coordinate 20,294,061 of JAUMTR010000005.1, read as the reverse complement.
ACTAGAAACTCATGCTGGTCTGAAGTCCATTGAAGTGACATATTCTCACCACACATTCCTCTTCCTCTATCAATAGTGGTTCAAGATATTATTCTGTATTAAAGCTGCTTTGTACTATTGACCCAAAAAGTCAGCAGATACTTAAAGAAAATCAAGGAGGTCACTGACATGCAACGGGACATGCTACGCCCTCAGACAGTGAGGCCAGATGACAAACCCCTGAACCTGTGGCTCACAACCAACTGATCTCCGTTCCACCCTCAATCTAACTTATTTAGATGCTTCCCACACGCCCTTTCTTGAAGGTCAAGCTTGCCTTGACCTTTAAAGAAAAGATCCTTACAATCGCGCACAACAGCATTTGACCAAGTTGCCTCATATTTGTTAGGTCACATGTCAGTGGTTAAAATATCACATGGACCAGTCAGTCAAGGGTTAGATGGACACCACTGTTTGTTCTTGTTAGAAAATGCTAAGATGACACAGCCCAAATTAGGAAACTTTTTAAAATGTTTTCATCTTTTTTCATCATTCACATTTCATGGGTTTTCTATTCAATATTTCATCACACACACACACACACACACACACACAGTGTGTGACAGTCTGTCATAAAGTAATTCAGCACACTGCAGCATAAACTTTGTTCTGTCACCTCCGACCCTGTAATCTTTATTGTCCTTGTACAGAAACCAACATGTCCTTCAGCCTTACAGTATCACCTCAGAACATTCTGTGATCTGGCCGGCTCTTGCACCATACATCTTCAGAATCATGCGTGAATCTAGTAAAATGTAACAATCTATTCTTGTTAGTTTGTGTAATGTAAAAATTGATTTTATTATTTTTATTACTTATTATTTATAAGTCAGATTCATTTATTGTTAAAATTAACAAATAAAATGAAGACTTCTCGACATGTGGTATTTAAGTCTTTGGACTCTTCAGATGTTTGTGTGTTTTGAAGAACCAATTGACGATGGTCATGACAGTAGTTTCTGTGTATATATTCTAACCATGATCACTAAACATGACCATGGCTGGCATTCTTTGATTTTAGCTTTTCAGCAGCTCTACATATTTGGGTTTTTCAGGATGACGAGATGCAGAATACATGTCGATCAGCCACAACCACTAAATTTAACGGATAGTTTGTGGGTCTGGCTGAAGGACATGTTGGTTTATGTTGGCAGAATTGCACGTGGACAACAAAACTGCACCCGCCAACAGGAGAAAGAGTTGGAGGTGGGAGAGCAGATGTTCAGCCTGTGGAAAGTTGTATCTGTGCACATGATGCTCCATATCCACATACTGTACGACTTTACCACCACTGTTTTATTGTTTTACTGCTTGTGTGGGAATGTCAGGCTGGGTGGAACTTCCACTGGGCTAAATCGGGGCAGCACCTTTAGAGCTATGAAAATGACTCAAGCCCCTTAGAAATCAGAGATAATAAAACCTGTGCTTTGTAGTTGCTGCATGTATTCAAACCACCAGGTGATTTTAAAGTGACTGATCAGTGAACTGGCATTATCACACTATCACATATGGAGTTACACATATAGATGAGCTGGAGTTAATGATGTCTTTTTTAAAGCCAAGTCACATAGGACTTGTCAGGCGCTTTTTTGAAGTGACTCTGCTGCCATCCACACCTACCAAGGACATATTTTGGAGCTCACAATGATTTTCCTCGGACAAACTAATGTTTACTTTTATTCCTTTTTTTATTCACTAAATCAAAAGGAGGTTTTATTGTTAGGAAACAAAGAGTAATGTATGACTTAATGAGTCAGAGGCATTTTTCTTATGTACTTGTAATTACCAGCTTGTCTTTTAATTTAAAATGACAGGATTTGTTTTTGAACCTCTACCATTCTGGTTCTTCTTCTGAGTAGAACCAAGCACATCGGGTGACTGTGGTTTTAAGGACAATACATTAACCTTCAAAGCAACTGGACAGTTTTATGTAGTCATCACACACAATAAGTATGAGACTTGTGTATGGGTGTGTGCAGGTTTGAAAAGCATGATGTGTGCTTGTTTGTTTTTATGGGTGTGTATGTGTTAAATAGTTGGGTTGGACACGGAAGGCATGAACACTCACCGTCTAGCCCCAGGCAACAAAGGTGATTTTTGGGGTAAAATTGCATTAGAGGAAGGGTCCAAAGTATGTCTGGTGGAATCTGGTGTGAGATAGGGAAGAAAATAGATACATAGTAAGAAGCAGTATTTAAAAGACGTCACTCTCTGGTGAAATTACACCAAATGTTCTAGTATTACTCTGTGTAGTGATGAGTGGAGTAAGTAGCGATATCTTGAAAAAGTGTTCTGAACCATGATGAATGTAGATGCCAGTCTCCTGTTTTTAAGGCAGTTCAGTCTTTGCGGGGAAAGGACAACGTCTTCTGTTTGTCTTTGTAAATTTAGCGAAACCTGTTAGTCATGCAGAACTCATTAACCCCCGTACGTACGTATCCAGAGGCCATTATTTGAAGACTGACGAGAGAATGATGGGTTAAAAGCCCTCCATTATAACATCGAGAGAAACCTTCTGATGTCAGTCTTTGTAATGCAAACAAGAATACACCTTATGCCTCATTCTTATGGACACAATAAACGTTTGACTTATATTTGACATTTAGATGTGTGGAAAGACTTTAATTAAAAGGTGGTTTTCTGCCCTCAGCCTACAGGACAGTTCACTCAGGCTTAATTTACATCTTGATACTGAACAGTTTCATTAATGATGATACGTATGATCATATGAAGGCACACACCCAGGACTCCTGTTCAAATTGTGCAATAAACTGAAACTGCATCAACATGAGTCCAGTGGCCACTGAAACCTTTGAAACTGAGCAGAATCACCTTGTTTTTATTGATGCTGTTGCTTTTGTCTCTCATGCTGTGCAGTCTCATGCTGTTGCATTACAGTTTGTCATATTTTTCTATTTGCATACACAAACTCGCATTTGACCTAGGAATGATAAAAAGATACTTGGATGAAAACCATGTGATGTGTTTGAATCCTCCAAAAAGATTGTAAGTAGACCTCAAGTGTTCTGTCAAGCTACAGTTTCCTACCGTTTCACTCAAGAATGCATTTTTAAACATTTCTAAAGTACCAGCACTTTAATCTCTAAGAAGGCAAAGTAATAAATATCTCATCTTATCAGGGTGGAAGTTTTCTGAGCATGTCCAGTTGATAGGACATCCCAGCGTAGACCTAGAACACACTGGAAGGCATGTTGACACTTTACAGCACTAGCACTTGCCTTTATATTCTTCTACTCTGTATAAATACAACGGTTATCTGATTTGTGTGCTTTAGAGGGAGCTGGATACAGTGACTGGGTTGCAACAGTCCAGTAGGTTGATCATTAACAAGGAGCCACACGCAGCTGGCGCCACTGCAACTTTCAGGAGGCATGACCTGGTGCAGGAACTGTGAATGTAGTATGCAGGACTGGGTCAGCACAGTCCTATCACAACAAATGCACACTTACACTAAGTCATTTAATTGGGTCTACTCTATGATAAATTGTCATGTGCCACATTTTATAGTGCACCAGTAATTTATAGGGAAGCTGATGAGAGTGACCTTCCCAGATAAAATGAAACTGCTTAAACTGAGTAGCTGGGAGGGTGGGTGAATGTGCTTTGGTAGAGTTTAAATACAAGAAGCAGCAGCTGACACTCAAAGCCATGGCTGCCTGTTGTGTGCCCTCATATATCTGGTATTTACTGAGGAATGTGTTTGTAATCCAGATCATGTGATACTGATATTTATTTGCTGCTTTCTAATATATTTTGATCCCTTCGTCCTCTTAGTTTTAGCCAAGTACATATTATTATCCACAAGATTTTGTGTTCACAAAATAGCAATGCTGAACATTTAAAGTAGAATTTGTTCAGTATCTCTGTTATGGCTCTGCCTTGGTTGCTCCATGTAAAATAAAATGTCAAACATATGTCTAGGTACTAAACCAAGGTTTGTGGGCATGCACACATGCTGATGCACAAATCTTATTCTCTCTTAGTTCGGTTTCCCACTGTGCAGCAGATTAAGCAACATGTATGTCTCTCTGCCCACAAATGAGCACCAACAACAAACCTGGAGAACACTTGTGTGTGTGTGTGTGTGTGTGTATGTGTGTGTGCGGTGGGCCAGTGAATATACTGGTGAAGTCCAATAATGAATTAGGATTATTATTAGTAATCTCATAATTGATATGGACACAGAGGTTGTCTATCACCACTTGTGTTTGCTGTTGCTGCCCAGCCCCTATCACCTTCATTAGAAACACAGCTTTTCCACTCATGCTGACATTCTGACAACATTATTTTGTGTTTTACATGAGTTAGTAGCTGTGTTTCTCAGAATAAGGAGTGTTTGGGACTAATCTCAGTTATTAGTGTAATGCCATTAGGTAACACGGGTTAGCACCCCCTTCACTTTCATCAAACAGCATGACTAGAACTTAAGGAGCCAATCAGTTCCCTGATCAGCAAACGTTGCTGGCAGTAAATAGGAGTTATGTGCATGAACTACAATTTAAGCAATCTTCATATTTTCATGGTGAACTGGTGAAGTTTAAAGTGTATATGTAAGTATACTCTCACGTGTTCTAACCTGATATGGAGACACAATCCTTTCTGGACTTAGAATTTTACACATATACATACAATAAAATGAGGAGTGCACATGTCCTTTTATCTTTCTCTGTATATTTCTTTTCATTTAGCACAGCTCAGGTCATTACAAAGACATTCATTCTCAATTCCTTATGAACAATATGCAGGCAAACCTGTATAAAAGACCACTCATTTGTATGCAGGAAAGATGTGTGTGTGTGTGTGTGTGTGTGTGCGTCTGTCCATCCACTCATCCACCGTAACTTCAGGTGAGACATAAAACATACCTGGAATCTATCAAGTAGAAAAACTCTCTGAAACTGTACATTTAACGAATACAGTCAGAAATGATGAAGGAACGCTCAGTTACCTTATTAAAAATCATAGTTAAGAATTTTGTCGAAATGTATTTACAATAAAGTTTGTGAGTGAAAACTAACAGTAAATGTTTTTCTTCAGCTTGTATGATAAATAAAGATTTAAGCAAATGAACAAATCAGAGCTTGTAGTTTTTCTTGCTGGATTTTATAGTTTCCTTTAGCTTCTAGGGACACAGTGAACAGGGGACTGCATTACTGTGATATTTACAAACTGGCCTCAAGGTTTTATGACTTAATTGATGTATTTGTGTGGCTGATGCTGGCTAGTTATGCATTAAGGCATCACTTTGAGCCCTTCCTTTCAGGCCTTTCTGAGGTGCGGGGCAAAGTCTAACACTTTATTGTGCTCTGTAGATTGCATTGCATGGCTGAATTTGGAAAACAGGCAACGGCAGGATTTCCAGTCATTTTTGAAGTTACAAACCTCGGGTTGTTTGTGTATTCGATATCCAAAAGAAAGAACAGGTGTTACTCATGCTATTGTGTTGTTCATACAGAACCAGTTCCTCAGGTTATATTAATGGAGACTTCCAGTGAAGGACAGGAGGACCAAGCCTTTGTTCCACTCACAAAAATAACTGCATCAACTTTTAGTAACAACACAACTGGTCAACACACTGTTTAGCATTTAACCAAAGCAAAATTGACTTCCTAACCATGCTGCTGTGCTGTAGTCATCTCTGGGGAAGTTAATACTGACAATCCTTTCAGTTGAACAAGTGCAACCAGAACAGAGTTTCAGTGCAAGAATTCAGCTTAAATGTGTAGCACAGGCCTGGTGTCTTACTTTCAGACTGCCCAGATGAGGCCAGCTGCTTCTTCTTCCTCATTGAGCGGTAAAAACGCGAGTTCCGCCGGTTAGACTCTCTGCTGAAACCACCTTGGGAGTCATCCTCGTCATCCTCCTCCTCATGGCTAGGTGAAACCACGCTTGCTGGCTGCTTCTGTTGTGTTTCCTGTGGCTTATGCCCCAACATCCCCCTGAACAGGGCAACCACAGACATGGTCAATGATCCAAGCTCCTTTTTTTCACAAATATGACTTAGGGAAGTTCTCTTTGATTCTGGGGAAGCTAGGTGAAATAAATGTGTCATAATTAGCCTGAATCCAGGAGGAAATCCATATTTAGAAATCAAATATCAGGTGAAAAATAAATCCAGGTATAATAGGAGTGTTTCCGGTGTCCCTCCTGTCAGTGGGATGTGTGTAGCTACACAGGCAGCCTGTGGAACAAGGAGACTCTGTCTTTTTTCCTGCCTAAGCTCTAATTATTGCATTTATGACTCTCTCTCCTTCTCTTTGTCCCTCCTCTGTTCGGTTCCCTCCCTCTGTGTCTTTTGCTACACCCTGTTACGTGCTGACATTCCTGAACTAAACCTGGCCTTAGCCTGCCTGTGGCTCTGCTAGAAATCACTCTTGTGTTGTGGAACCTGAAAAGCCACCTGCCACCTTTCTTTTCTCAGACTAAATATGCCCATGTTCTCACAGCTGGACTTTTTATTCAGCTGAAGGTTACATTTTTCAAGTGAAAGTAAAGAATGGATGATAAAAATGCAGCAGACATTTTAGCAGTGGAGAATGTAATATGTGTAATGTTTCTGATCCTGCTGAGCCAGAGGCCCATACAGTAGCTGCTATTCTAGTCAGCTGACAAAGACAGTTTAAAGTTCACTTCAGCCTGCCTGCGACATCTTTCAATAATATGTCTTAGGATTAGCACACAGCACATTCTCACCAGCGTCTTTCAGCTCCCTGTGGTAGATCCTGTGTTCCTGGGCTAGATTAGACAATGCTTCCCTCCAGCATCTCCTTGGTCAGCTCCAGGCACCTTTTCCTGTTACTTGTGTCTACTTTACACAGGTAGTAAGTATTTTTCCTTAATTAGGAGAAGTCATAAACAGCCACCCAGAAGAGTGGCTGGGATGGATGGCGGGTGTGAACCGTGCAGGTATACACAGAAAAGATGCAGACAAATGTTTGAGGCCAAAGTCCTGCATCAGGTTAAGCATCAAGAAAAGTATGAGTATATTTATGTCAAATAAACCTTAAACGGGGACACAAAGTCGGTTTTATAAAGATGGTTTGAAGTTCTGTGTACATTATCTACTGTTATAAGGTTACCGATAGGCGTATGTAAACATCCAACGCATGTTGGGACCTAGGTCCTTATAATAACGGCGTATATCTTATTGTGTGATAAAAACGTAAACCACAGCGTTTTAATAAAAAAGAGTCAATACGCCACACCGATCACTGCATCTTCAGAAACCTTCAATAGATTATAGTGAACTTTATATTGTTTAATTACTAAAGTTAATTGATAAAATATCTATACCCAAATGCATTATATTGGCAAGTAAACATTGTTTGCCAGTGTGACATTGTTGTCTGTAATTTTCTGTCGTCTCTAGAGATATTTACAAAGAGAATCAAATCTAAACTATGTAAATGAGTCATAACAAACCAAGAACGACATACCCAATACCATAACTACATACACTATCCTAGATTTTCCTTCACTGTACCATAACAATCTCAAAGGTCCTAGGATTATCTATAATATGCTATAGCTACCTACGCTGTTACATAACTACATACACGGTCACATAACTACTAATATTGACACATAACTACATACACTATACCACAACAACTTACATTGTCACATAATGATACACTGCCACATAACAAAATACACTATATCATAACTACTAATATTGTCACATAACTACCGTATATACACTGTACCACAACTACTTACACTGTCACATATTAATACAATGTCACATAACTAAATACACTATATCATAACTACTTATATTGCCACATAATTATATACAATATACCATAACTATATAGACTATCACATAACTACAAACACTATACCATAGCCACATACACCATCCCATTAACTCCATTTTCCCTATAAGAACACATACACAAAAATAAATATATACAGAAACATAAATATATTCAACAGATAGGCCTATGAAATTCTGGTTGCAATAAACGATATTGACTTTAGAATAAACTGAGTTGGCAAGTTTTTTTG
>JAUMTR010000005.1:20272636-20284340 GCA_032270685.1 Microctenopoma stevenorrisi | reverse complement strand
ACACTGTAAAGTGCCTTGAGATAACTTTTGTTGTAAAATGGCGCTATATAAATAAAATTGAATTGAATTGAATTGATTATTGTATTTATTCAATTAAAAAATTTAACATCATTACTATGAATGTGAAATGTAGCCCAAAACTCTTCAGGATTGGATATAAGAAGTAGGTTGAAATTGTGCAGCTTTTAAACAAAATTGAGGGATAAGAAAACTCATTTTAAGGCTACAGGGCATGCTAGCAGGGTCGTTTCTGGGTCTGTTGGGGTCCTATGCAAGAATGTTTCGGTGGCCCCTGCTTTGAATCAATATAAAAATTTAAACCCTTCAAATATCTGTTGCATAGTAGGGTCTCTAACCTGAAATGAAAAACATGATTCAAGATTCAAACTAAATCCACTGTTTCTATTTTTTGTTTTATGAGATTCAACAATTTGGTTTATTACATAATGAACATAATTATATAAAGAGCAGAAGTGCCCAAATTTTCATTTGAATGAAGTCATTGAAGTCAAATTTTAAACTAATTTGATCAACCTGGTCGGGAACCCGGAATTCCTCACGCTAACGCATTATCTTACCAACTGAACTAACTAAGACATACAAGAGTGATGAAGATGTCTGGTTAAGAGCAAACCAAATTAATACTCTGGTGCAGCTGTTTCTGCGCTACATGAAACATTTTCCAACTGTCAACATTACAGAGCAAACATCTCTGAGAGATATTTGAATTACATTCTAATATTCCAATTCTAATAATATAAGCAGTAGCTTGGGGGCCCCCTAGTGGCCGCGTGGCCCTATGCCTCTGCATAGTTTGCATAGCACAAGAAACGGTACTGATTGCTGCTATTTAAAAATAATTCCCACATCTGGCAAAGATATCTGGCCTTGAGCAGCCAGCCAAGGTGAGACAGAGGGGAATTAATTCAATCTAATTCATCTTTATTTGTATAGCGCCAAATTATAAGAATTGTCATCTCAAGGCTTTAGGACCTTTACTTTACTTTGCTTGGCAGACGCTTTTATCTAAAGCAACTTACAAGGAACTAGCGCTGGGTGTCTTGCTCAGGGACACACCTGGTAGGAGATGAATTAGGAGTCAGACGGGATTCGAACCCACAACCTCCTGCTTGCCAGTCTGACGCCTAACCCACTGAGCTACCAGACAGCTTTCCACAGCAAGGTTTAGGAACAGAAACAGAGAAAAAAAATTAATGACAAACTTTTATGTGAGAAGGTGGAATCTAAAGGTGTTGCTAGAATCTAAAGAATGAGCAAACTTGTCTTGTGGTTATTAAGATCTGCTAGAACATCTTGTCTGGAGAAAGGAATAAACTTCCTGAAGTTGTTTGTGCCGTATGCTGGGAAAAGGCGTGCAACTCAACCTGCAGTTCTCATCGCGTCTGCAAAGATGGTGTGTGAAAGGCAGCGAAAAGCTTTTAAGATGGTGGAATGATGGCATTCTTTACAGACACCACAGCCTTCATTTCATACCGTCACTACTGTATGATTTATCTGCTGCTATGTTTAGAATATTTAGATTTTGTTTCTAATTCTCATCAAACAACATAGGTTACATTTAAATGATTCAAATAATATTATTAACAGTATATATATATATATACATTTTAAATAAATACGAATTAATTATTTAAGAATTAATTACTAGATGCTGTTAACTAACCTGAAAATAAAAGTCAAAATACTAGGTCACCAGTGATGAAATTACTGATGAAGCTACCTAATGGGTCATCAGCTCTAGCGAGACTAGAGAAGATTTTAGATTCCATTATCTGTCTATGAGCAGCAGACATTTTTTAAAATAACAATGATTGTCATGTTCTGACCTTTAAAGCTTTATCATCTTTCTTAACTTATCTTTTTCTTAACCTATGTAGCATTAGATACTGTTGCGCACAATTTTATATTTAAGTGTCTTGAAAACTTTGGTTTTTTGAAGTTATATTACAGTAATATTAAAAATACGCACGCAAATGGAAATGGTTCCACAAAACTACAAAATAGCACCACCCAAGGCTTCTTGTCAAAACTTAGTTTAAGAACCAAAAGGCATTAGAGAGGGTCCTGGTCCGGTTTACCCCTTCTGTTGTGTTGAACAAATCGTTATTACAGAGCTTGACAATGATGATTTGTGTTTTAAAAAGCTAGCAAGTCTAGCATCACAATAATACTAAATACATTATAATTTGTGTTTCTGTTTATGGTTAGAGCAAGAATATCTAGTATACGTTACATATACATAGTGTGTGTTGTATATCAATGAGACAGACCCCTGTGTAAACTTAGGGCCGCGGCCCAACTTTTATTGTGGTAAAACGAAAACTCGACCGGATGTCGCGGTGTGCTCGAGTCACCTTACAGCGGAAACGTCCTCGCGAGGCTGGAGAAAGACAAATGGCAGGCAGCAGGTTGGAGAGGTTTGGCACTGTATTCACCAGGTAAGGCACAGCGTTTGGAAGAGTTTAGTAGTTCTGCAGCTAATAATGGGTGTTATTGATAATACATTGTCTTAGCCAGATTACTGAGACTGGAGAGTAGGGTCAGTAGAAAGTCATCATCTTAAAAAAAGAGTTGGCACAGGTTGCGTGCGGGTTCTTGAAATGAACTGTTCAGTGAGCTAAAACTTTAGTTTCCACCAGTAATTTAAGTTAATCATATAGTTGAACGCTGTGGTTTCCTGTAACAGTGACACTGTCATTAGCATCATTAGTTCAGCTTTTTCAAGAGCATGAATCGGTTAAACGACCGTGAGGTGTTGACGCCATGTGATGACATCATAGACATGCGACTAAGACATAAGCCGTGCTTGGATCTACAAAACATTGACGAAGTGGACTTATAAAAAGTAAAGCGTCGCTAATGTGTAAAAGCCACCTGAGCAGCTTCACAATCATCAGCTATGCTCGGTAGTACTTTTATGATTATTGCTGTATTGTATTGTGTCAGATACGCCCTCAGTTCTCAGTCCTTTTAATCAGCATTCATGTGTGCTCATCAGGGTTCGTGATCTGATGCGCTCTGGAGTCGTAAAGCACACAGAGAAGCCTATCTGGTATGATGTGTACAAGGCTTTTCCACCAAAGAGGCCCCCGCTTTATGTGAAGTTGCATAAAAGACCCAGAACCAAGCAGCAGGAGACTGTGCTGGAAATCTTCTACAAAGAGGATGAAGTGAGAGCGTAAGTTGGCTCATGGTGGTTCACCCACTGTCAGAATAGCTGTTTCTTACTTGAGCTTATCTGATCTGATGGAAAATAACCTGTTGCTGTAGTGAGCTGCTGTTATCAGAACTCTGCTCATCTGTAACTGTGTTTGCCTTTCAGGCAGTTCTATAAGAAGTATGGGACTGGTCCTCGGCCTCTGGATCTCTGCAGATCAAATTTTGTTTCTGCAAGTCAGAGGTATTTTGTGTGTGTTTTAAGGGAAATCTTTATACACAAGCATAAATGAACTGCCAGATGGAAAGAGCAGTGTTGGTGTTTGGTTATAAAACACATATAAAGTATAAAGTATTCATTATTATTAACAAATCTAAATGATGCTTATCAGTGTTTCTTTAGAAATTTGACCTAAATGTCCTAAGGCTAGAAAGATGGAACCCATGTAAACAAATGAAACAGGTATGAGTGAAACGTTGTTCTGTCACTTCTGTCCCACAGGTTTGTAGACAAGTACATGAAGTTAAAGAGCCACAGTGAGCTGGAAGACTCTGCTCTGTTTGAGGAGACGGAGAAGGCTTTACTCAGAGATGGCATCGTGCTAAGGAGGAGAGGAGGCCCTTCTGTAAGACACCTTCTCAGCTATAAGTACTAACTAGGTCTGCTGAACATCAACAGGCAGACATCATCATCAGTCCTTAGGGAAGTAGCTGCTGAGTCCAGCGTTATATCATCAGTGGACTTATCAGCCTTTTTCTTTCCGTCTTGTGTTAAAATGACCAAAGTGATAAAGCTACCTGTAGTGCAACTAATGGAAGGAGAAGTCCTAGCTTGTTGGATGCAGTGTGCTTGTGTCTGTGATGTCACACAATTTGTGTGAGTGTTCTCTAAAAACAACCAAAACAGTTACCTCTTGCTCTGTGGGGAGAGTTAACAGTGACTCGATGTTATGTATGTATGCACACAAGCACACTTCATCCGTAGTGAACAGTAAAAAGAGTCTTTATAATATATGTATGGAGGAAATGTTACCTATTTATTCCATCATTTTCAGTGATACTAATGACATAAATGCTATCTAATGAAGTGGCAATAGAGATTGGGAGTCTCTGTTTACGTGTACCATGCTGTGAACTAGCAGATCTTTCACCTAGCCACTGGAGAGCTGTTTTTGAGCTTAGGTCTTTGGTTTTTTATGTTTTGAATTAGGGATGCTCCGATCAGGTTTTTTGCTGACGATCACCGATGCTGAACATCCATGAGTGCCAATCGCTGATCCCGACCACATGGATTGGCTGTAAATTTGTTAATTTAGTTATGAGGAGTGCTACTTTCTCTGTGATCTGGAAAAAAGACACCATACAATAACTATCATATAGACAAAAACACTTTAACTTTACCTGCTATCAGGCTGTGGTATCTGCCGTCTGACTGACTGACTGACTGACTGCTGCTTCGTGTCTCTTCTTTCCATTCTTCGCAGAGAGCCTTAAAAAACGAACTGTCTGTTCTTTAAACAGTTTTTACACCGACAGTGTAAAAGTTACACACTGCAGACATGTTTGTTTATGATTCATCTGTGCAGTGTGAAGCAAAGAGGGAGGAAGACTACACTGCACTCAGGGCTCTGCAGCCAGCAAACTATGAGTTGCAGGGGATCAGATTTTGTGATCGGCATAGAAAGGCTTTACACTACTCTGTATTAATGTACTAGCAACTGGTAGAATAGATTTACACGCCTCACAATATGACTACATTAACGTCAAAAAGATAAGTAACATCAGTTTGAAACCGACACTCTGCTTAGTAGTGTCCTTCATTGGCCTGTTAAGAGAAAGTGCTGAATGTTCTGACTCCATACCATACCATACCAACTTTATTTATAAAGCACTTTGAAAGAAACCACAAAGGGACAACGTGCTGTACAGAGGTAAAATAACATGAAAACAATTAGAATTAGATATAAATCAGATCATAAATAAAATAATCAAACGGAATAAAAACAAGATAAAATGATACAATCTGATAAAAACAATAAAATCAACATCTCACAGGGTGTCGAAAGCCAAAGAGAAAAGGTGGGTTTTTAAAAGAGATTTAAATGTTGACTAAGAAGAAGCCTGTCTAATATGTGTTGGGAGGTCGTTCCATAATTTAGGGGCTGCAACAGAAAAAGCACGGTCGCCTCTAAGCCTGCGCTTAGTCTTTGGCACACTCAGGAGCAGCTGACCAGTTGACCTGAGGGACCGAGAAGGTATATATGGCTGTAACAGCTCGGACAAGTAGGGAGGGGAAAGACCATAAGGAGCCTTAAAAGCAAATAAAAGAATTTTAAAATGAATCCTAAAATGTACAGGCAACCGATGGAGTGAGGACAGAACAGGCATAATGTGGTCGTATTTCCTAGTGCCAGTTAAAAGACGCGCAGCAGCATTTTGAACCCTCTGGAGCTGATTAATGGAGGAAGCACTGGCCCCAACATAAAGTGCGTTGCAGTAATCCAGCCGAGTAGTGATAAACGCATGGATTACTGTCTCAAAATGCTGAGACAGACTCTGCTTGTCCTGCAGGTGGCAGCAGAGCCCAGGGATCCGGTGCTGGAACTGAAGCTGAAGGACATGTTGGCGGAGCAGCAGTCATTGGAGGCTCCCAGCGAGGACTCGACAGAACACACCACACACACAACATAGACCTCAGCAGCTTAAGGACCATTTGATGAGCAGCAGCTTGTCCACACCAGAAGATGATGACTGTAAGACGCTGTGACTCCTTTTCTGCTCCTCTGATGGTCATATGTAGAACACAGGTTTTTGTCAACCACCAAGGTCTGAGATGTCAGTAAAGGGAGCTTAGACAACATCAGAATTGTTGGGACACCGGCTTCATGTTTCTAGGACTGATTCTCCCTGATGTCCTGCACCATTAAGATGTTGTCATGACCACAGAGTTGTTACTGCCCAGAAGCTTGTATACAAGGAATGATGTGACTGTGAAATTAAAGTTACTATTAATATCTTGTGGGATTAGGTTTTACTTTTCCAGCAGAGACATTTGATGTTGACTGTGTTTTTAACTGTCTATAGACACAAAGTGTCAAATAAAATTTTTGTTAGTTTGCATGATGCTGCTCAAAGTCTAATTTGGATGGAAATGTGTCTAAGTTCAAAGCATTGAGGTCCTCTTGCTCTGCTGATTCCACAGCAATGGTTCAGAAATGTGTATCACATACTGCACGTGATGTAATTCAGCCAAACAGCCTGACGTTAGAATCAAGTACTTCTCATCCAGTCATTTGAAGTTTGGAGGTTGATGTGTGGTTTTGCTTTAAATGAAGACAAAAGTTAGAATCACAATCATTAGTTTGATTTTGTTGTTGGACTTTGGCTCAAACAGGAAAAAAGAATGTGCCCAGTAGACAGTAAAAACCCAGCCAGAGATTAGAAGACATCCCTGAGCTACATGATGCTTCAAGCACATTTTAACCAATCATAAGAGCAGCGCAGCAGATGTGTCGTTGCCAGTATTTTCTATGCCTTCCGGACGGGATGACCTTGAAGCTGACATTGTGCTTTTGACAAAGAAAACCACCCGTTACCCTTCCACACCTGCACGAGGTGGGGAGATGATGCTGTCGGCTTAATGGAAAGGCTGATTGTGTCACAGTAAAAGAGAAAGCAATCCTGCAGTTGATAGCCAGGCTGGACCACCGCACCCAACCTAATGAACACACAGGAGGAGAGGATGAGCAGGAGCTCACTGTCTGCTGCCAGTAATCCTGATACACAAAGAAGGTTGATCAGGGGTCAAAGAACCAGATGATTTAGTCCTTCTAAAAGTAGCATGTTCTTCAGGAGTAACCTGGTAATCAATCTTAAAGATGTATGAAATATTTTCAAATCTTTAATGTAATCTAATTATTACCAGAATATGCTCTTAAACGTGTCTTTTAGGTTAACTGCTCCTGAGAAACCAGCCTGGCAGAGTTTGACATGTTTGCTTTTAAGGCTTTTTGAATGGGACTTCACTTAACTCATCAGTCATTGGATTGATTTTGCAGCTTCTTGTTTATTGTAAGTAAGAGCTCACTTAATCATGCAGCCACAGGAGTAGTATTACAATGACTCTCCCTCTTTATGTAAAAACAGCACTTTCCAGGTGGCATCATCTGGGGATGTTTTTCTGCTAGAAGCAAGAAAAACTGTGAGGTTGCCCCTTTAAGCTATGAGCTGGAACCTTAGGTGTGCCATGTTAGTCAGACTGACTAATTAGACCTGATTAAAGTGGTAAGTTCCTTTGTTGTGTCAGTCTGAGCTACTACTGCGTACTACACCCAGCATACCGTTCGTGTTCTGGCTGCCTGCCACCAGCTTGCAGTGATTCTTAGAAGTGATTTTAAAAATGAGGTGGTTAACATAAAATCCTTTGTGGTCTTGCTCTATATTACATCAGCCACCTTTGTGGCAGCACTACTGGTCAGGCCTACAACAAACACTGTGACCATCTTTTACTTGTCACAAAAAGTCTCAGTATTAGTAAAAGTTAGTAAGTGGTTTCATATTATAAAACTATAATGTGTTCCTAAACTTTTTCACTGAGGAAGCATTTTCCTCTTCAATTAAATATGAGTCAAACATTTGCACACCCAAATCTGCAGGAAGTTTCTTCCCTCTCTCTCAGTGTTGTCCAGAAGATGATCAACACGTTCCACTAAGTGATTATTTCCTCATTTTGGAATATTTTGATTGGAGCTTGGTTGATTTCAACTTGGACCATCTTTGTCTTTACCTGACCCAGTCGATCTTCTTGTGTCCTGTCAGGCTGACTTCAGATAGTGGTTTTCAGAATGGAGTTCTGTATTAAGTCTCTTGGTTCATCATCTGTGTTTCTGTTGCTTTAACAGTCATTAGGATGCTCAGTACATCACATGTTATCTTGTGTTTGACAAACAGGACAAAACATAAATATGAACATATGAAACCATTTTTTCATTCACATTCACAGTATGTTCCCGATTAACAGCCTGTGTGTGAGGAACTAGAGTTTTAAATATATAAAAGCATTTAGAAAAGAATAAAATAATATAAATGGGCTTTGATTCCTTTGAGTTGTTCAGTGTCTTTGTGCTGTGCCACAATGACAGTGCTGCCACAATGATATCTCATCATCATGTAGACAGTGCCTCACAGCGGAATAATTGTTTTCCCTTTTCCATCACTTACGATAAGACACAACATGCCACTCACTTTGATGGACAGCTTTGCTATTACGTGCAAGGCGGGCAGTGCAAAGTGTCAAAGATCATGTGTCTTTGTTCACATGTGATAGGCTAATATGAAGTGTGCTGCATCACGTAATTTGAGCTGCGCGCAGTGGTTTGGTTCAATGCACAATTTCACACTTCACACACACGCTTGCAAGTGTAAAATCATCTTGCACTCGAGCAGCTAGTTTTAAAGCACACTTTAGACGCAGAGTTTGGTTTATGTGCAGTGTTGTCTTGGTTGGCTGAGGGCAAAGGGCTTCAGGATTTTAGGCCACATGGAAAACTTGAACTATAACATGTACATCTTAATTTTACTCATTATGCGCTACAGTATTTTAGACATCACACTGAAGCTAATTTGTGGAGTTCATTTCAAAGGACGCGAAGACAGGGGCATGATCACATTTTTCCCCAAATATGCTGTTCTATCATAACAATATTAAATATCACATCCTCATAATGTTTGATCATCATCATTCTTTGTGTTCTATCACTGACTTTTACACATCATTTTTATTCATCTTCAGATTTTCTTTGGCTTGTGTTTTTTTTATCAGTGGGTTGTTGTGGTTTTTTCCTTTTTCTTCAAACTGAGAGCAGCTGTAACAAGGCAAAGCAATTTCCCTCTGGGATTAATAACGTTTTGGAATCTTGAATCTACTTTGCTCGGTAGAGTTTGAGCTCGTGTGTGTGCACGCAGTGACAAACGGGCTTTTCACTGATTTTCATGCAGTGATTTCCAACAGACAGCTCTGTCATGTGCGTGCTGCCTGAGGGCTGTTCAGTATAGTGTTGAGAGATTCCTCTGACTCCTTTAACGATAATATGAACCGTAGATGATGAAATCTCCATAGTTTATAGTTTTTCATGTTACTGAATTTCTTTCACAGAGTGCTGAACATCTGAAAGACTCTGCCTCTCTGTGATGCTCGCTAAACAGGATACCTAATCCTGACACGGTGCCATGATGCTGCTAATTAACCCAATACTATGTGAGACGTTCCAGTGGGCATTACACAACTTTCCAAAGTCTTTTTTTATTTTTACTTTCAGCATCTGATATTTAGTTTTTTACTTTTCTCATTAGTGATTGGCACGTCATTGTATTCTGGCTGCTAACTATCAATAAAGGCAAAAATATCTCTTATCCATTATTGTGTTGTGTGTATAACAAACTGGTCCAAGCAAATTGGCCCTAGTGGGATTAATAAAGTTGCTTTCAGTCTGCCGCCAGTAAGACGCAAAACTCAGGCGTGTCATAAGCGGCAACTTACAATGCATGTCATCAGATTACTGTGTCACAAAATATACACCAGATTGAATTAAAGGTTGATTAAATATTGTTGTTGTGGAGTGTGTGTGATAAAATAAATCTCATAACTGATGAGGTTCTAACTTTTCACCGTAGTTGTCAGTCTACCTGTTTAGCTTTAGTGCTGGTCGGGTCCCTCTCAGAACAAAGCGCTGTTGCACACACATAGAAAGGGGACATAAGTAGGACAAGTGTCTTGAGGCTCAGACACTGTTTCTAGGACCCAAAGTCATCCTGTGTTGACTACAAATGATGAGATATTGATTGGCTGGAAAATGTCATTGTTGACTGATTGCTGCAGGGTGATGAGTCACTACGGAGAAGATGGCTGAGGTCAGTCCACAAGGGGGCACCAGAGCCATATCCTGAGTCCTCACACACACACGGGTTGTAATACATAAAATGTGCATTATATTGATAAAACATATTTAGGGCTATGTTTGTGTTTCACTGGCGTCAAGAAACCTAACAAGTCAGTTCCCCTGTGCTCATAGCTGCATGTTCTCATGCAACAATTGCAAAATTGTACTTCATTACTAACAAAGTTTACTTTGATTAAAGGTTAAAGTGTGGATACTCAAATATGATGGGAACCATTGGTATCTAAACATTCATGCTCAGATTTGGTCGGTAGGTCACACAAGGGCCAAAGTAGAAAAGCACAATGTCAACAGCGTTGGGCTCAGATATATCAGGAATACAATCTGCTTCTCTGGTTCTTTGGGTTCAGGTACCATGCTCTTGGGCTCAGGTTGGGTTCAGACGCATACATGCACCCTGATCCATCCTGTGTGATGATTCACAGTATTTGGAGCTTGGTCAAGTCCTAAATTAAGTTATAATAATTGTATGTAATAGCCTCTGTTCAATTAAAATATGATTGTAATTATAACACATCATTTATGACATATTGAGGGAAGTATTTTGTATCGTTATTAAATGTATTGAATATCTAGATTCTAGAACAATATGTGTTACATGAATCAATTTATTTTATTAGTTTTATTTGTTTAACAGACGTCATTTAAAAACAAACAAACATAGAATGCAACTGTTGTAATAATGGAGCTCATGTGAAGCCCTTATTACAGATTAGACTTTTAATTGTATAGGTCTGTTGATATGTTTCTTAGGGCTGTAAGAGATACGCTTCTATTGACTGTGATGACCTGCTGTGTGTGTGTGTGTGTGTGTGTGTGTGTGTTGTCACTGTCGCGGGTTAGATTTGTGAGCCTCTTCTCCTGAAGCTTCAGCTCTGTCTTCGCAGCGGCCCAGGTGCAGGATAAATTAGACAATAAGAGGCGTGAAAGTGGTAAATTCACAGGAGTGGAACGGTCACTCACAGAGAGAGGTTTCAAGGGTTGGATTTGCAGTGTCACACCCCTCTAAACAAGCCCTCGATAACAGAAGACTGAATACATCACTGAGTCCCCATGACAACTGAAGAGGAACAAATGTCACGCTGTGCGCTGGATGACTGGCAGGCATCCGCTCCCTTCATCCACAACCACAGCCAGTCATGGCAAATACCACAGGATGCATTATGCAGATGCTGCAGTCATAGCACACCAGTCCAGAGAGAGAGGAGGGATGACACAGTCAGAGGTCTGAGGATTGTGAGATTTACCATGCCCAGACAGCTGTTACACTCATCCAAATGTGATTTCCATTTGGATCTATTCATACATCCATCTTTACAAGTCATTTGATCCCATATTTAGCCTGATTAAGACGTCTTTTTACTAAATAAAAACTGGCATTGTTGTAAGATGTCTCCCAGTGCAGTTTTTGCAGTTTTTCTAAGAAGTAAGATGGCGCCGGTGAGGACGGCTGCCGTCGCGACTGCTCCGACCTCTTTTACTTTGTTTTTGTCATTTAACATATCTTTCTGTAACTTTAAACTTTTAAAAACAAAGCCATGGAGTACATTAGGTACGATAGAGACACCCTT
>JAUMTR010000005.1:20245446-20272536 GCA_032270685.1 Microctenopoma stevenorrisi | reverse complement strand
GCGGACGGAGGACAGGAGAAAACCGCGAAGGACCCTTGCGAACCTCAGTCACCCACCTGGAACGAACTGCTCAGGACTACAGAGGAATGCTCTGCACTAGCACAAAGCTGCAAACATCTCGGACCGGATCACATGCACAGATGAACTCACCCCGAACCCCACAGACACTGCCCAATAGACCTTGCAATAACTCTGACCCATATAATGCTCTCTGAATCTGAATCTGAATCCGAATCTGAAACAAGACAGAAAAAGCTACAGTGCTGGTTTAAGAACACTCTACATATACATTACGTTCAATAAGATTTGTATGGGTGGCATGCTTCCACCCTGCTTGTTGGACTAGTTGTGGACTACATTGCCACGGGTGGACGAGTTTAAGAAGAAGTGGAAATTAAATAGATCTACGTGCTTTCATGTAAAGACTCAGTTGCTTTAATGACAATTAAAAGGACATGTTGCAATCGACTGCACATTCGCCAATTCAAACCTATGTGACATTAATAGCTTTCACCTCCTCTTTGAGCTGACAAAGGTTCTTCAGCCGCTCTAGATGGAGTGACTCAGAGAGCTCCATGACATGAAACAATATCGTCCATCACCAGAATCATTTAGAGGCACTAAGTCTGTCATTGATTGTGTTCAGAAACACAGTGTTTTAGATGCAGCTTCGAGCCCTTTAATGAACCCGTGTAGTACCTTTTAAAGGAATGGCAACTGAAGCTATCTGACATAAAACACAAAGGGAATTAAAACACATGAAAACTTTGTCTGATGTGCCTGCTCACACAGAGAGAAATGTTATCTTGTATATCTTGTACTTATCCTGTGTGACTGTCATTGTTGGAACAACTACAGGCTTGCAGTGCTTTTTTTACCACCCTCCTTAAAAAGTGATTGTTAAGAGAGTTAAATATACATGTAGCACTTGATTAGCTGGGTCTACGTATGCACTAATGTGTACACTGATTTGAAATGAAAAGTCTGATGTACAGGTTTTTGTGTAAGATAAAAATCTAAAAAACATCAGCAATATGGCTAAAATGAAGAATAGTTAGCAAACAGAAACTTCCTATACTCAGGAACATGACAATTGTGCAGAAAACCTAAATGTTTTCACAGGCCCAGTAACTTTCTCTTTCTCTGGGAGCATAGTGGTGATGAATGAGCACAGGGTATTAGACCATGTGATCTTCTTGCTGTTGACCTGCTGATTTCCACCAGACTGATTGCTGTACTTTGCTTTCAGGTACCGGTGGTGCTGGTGTCTGTTGACCTGTCTGAGTGTTGGAGTGCAGTTACTGCCCTCTAAAACTGAGGTTGTCTGTGTGTGACTAGCAGCTAATGGTAGGCCTGCTTTGTCTTTACAATAGCTAGTTGCTTACACATCGCTGGGTTTTTGATTGCGCTCCGTGGCTTACCTCAGTCCTCATTCAGACTAGTACGCCCATACTGTGAATGGGCATACTAGTCTGAATAGGAGATGTGAAACTTGGACAAGATAGGTGTTGATATCATGTCCATACAGGCCCCAAATTACATGTTTCAAGATTTGGGATGTATTCATCCTCAAGGAGGACCTGTTGCCTCAATTTTCAAGCCAGTGAGCCGTGAGCCACATACAGAGTTCTCTCAACAGCTTATGACACAGCTGGATGGCTTGTATTGGATATTCCTTCTCAGTCATCCTGCTTTCACAGTCTATAATATTACACCCAGAATATGAAGGAGGAGCGCTGTGGGGTGTAAAATCTGTTGCACAAATGTTACCATAAACTTGGTCACTTACTGTCCACCCGTGTGGCGCTCTGATGTCAGAGCGTGGTCATCTCGGAGACATGTTTGATGAGTCAGCAAACATTGCAGAAGCTCCCCGTTGTGCCAGTTGTTTGGGCCAGATGCTGACGCCGCAGTAGAGCACAGAAAACAGTCAAGCAGGTATAAGAGGTCTGAGGTACACAGATGGACATGGTGCTTGTGACCCCCTTTGACAATTTACCCTTAGGCATCAGCCCTGGCAACACCAGGTTGCTGCAGCTTGAGCGGTGTCAAGGACCCATTCCTCTGCCGTCAAGGCTGGGGAGTGATGTGGCAGCAGAGGTTGGTATGGAGGGTGTGTAGCTCTTGGTGGAAGGAAATTGAGGCACTTCCTTCCCTTTCTCATGGACAAGCTGCTTATTTGATGTGCCTTTTCGAGATTTTATCACCTCCTCCTCTTATCAGCTTTATCACCTGGACTCCACACACCTTAGTTGTCTCCATAACTTAGATCATGTCATAGATGAAGATTATTCAGGAGCAATGGTAACATGGAGAAAACACGGAAATTCAAAAACTAACTTAATTATTATCTTAAATTTCACTATGACATCACTGTGGTTATTGATGACATAAACACATTGAGAAAACGGTCTGTCCTAGATGTCAAATACTCACTGAACGCTACTCATTGGTGTTGAACTAAAAACTACAGAAGATCTCAAATTACAATTTGACTTTGTTGTGTCAAAGTTGTACACGTAATTGACAAACTAATTAACAAGAATGTAATTAGTATAAAAATAGCAGTTTTCATTTGAATATGAATGTGCGGAGCATGTAATGACTACGCTACGTGAACATGGAAGAAGCTACTGTGCTATTCCTGCTGTGGTTCTAATTCTCAGGCAGGCAATCATCCTCATTCAGCGAACACAAACAACAACCATGTCACACTGTTTAATGTTGTTGTCTAACTTTAATATGTTTAGCGAACAGAAAGTTGGGATGGGGAATTGAATTGCGTTTCAGTCCTATGCAGATTTCTGTGTGCCTTCCCAGCCACTGATTATGATTGGTGTGTTACTGCTCGCTGGAGCATAACAAATCTGTTATGTTGTTTTGCTAGCGATAATTCAATTGCCACACTGTCACAAAAGTAATTATCCATCATTTATTTTGCCTTGAGCAAGAGCAAGTAAGAGAGCACCTGCTGCCTCTGGCCTACATTCAATGCCGGTATAGTGAAGAAGTTAAGAGACTGGAAGGTACATCTAATGGCTGTTTACCTCCCACCATTAGTCCATTCCGCGCAAAAACAACATAACATTTTTTTTAATGTTGAAGCTGCTGTTGGATTCAAAGGAGCACCTAACAAATTCACTACAGATGCAGTAATGGGCAATGCAATACCCTCACCCCAACAGAGAACGTGGATACAGGGAATCTTTGGAAGGTTTTTCAGTTCTGTGTTTATGATGTAGCATAATTGCTAAACAACTTAACTTCTCATCACTGCATCATACTGTGCACACACACCCAAGAAATAACTGAATAACTTCAGTTTGTTGTCCTATTCTCAACTGTGCTCATAACTTATGCTGTTATTGTCCTGCAGGTCCTGGAAAATAGAATACATGAAAATATATGCTGCTTTCAGATGGACGGAGTATCATAACGCTAAGCATAACAGCACCACTGTCCTTTGTCTGTAACACATTAACCAAGGGGTCACATCGATGAGAATGATCTACCGACTACACACGCTTTATTATGTATCCTGTGATACAGTTAGGCCTCAGTAAAACCCATTACTGCAGATCTATTAGGAATGCTTATGTGTTGAGAAACAAGACGCTATTCTCTGGCATCACTTACAAATGGATTTGCAAGTGAAATAAGCAGTGAGAGAAAAAAGCAGGTTTGTGCCTCATATTTGTATTTTATCTTATGCAAAAGAAGAAAAAATAAACACATCTGCATTACAATGTATATCTGCCCGGGACTTAAGCGACTCACAACCTCTGAGGATGAGCAAGACCCTACTAGTCATCTGACCACAGATCAGGCCTTAGACTTACTTTTAAATTGAAAGATTTGTCTTTGGCTCAACAATCAAGTACTATCCACATTCATTTTGATGCTTCACCAATCCACCTTTCAATCTCATGCTCCATTTTAGCCTCACTCACGAGTGAGATACTTAAACTCTTTCACTGGTAACAGAGAAGGATTTCAAATCCAGTGGGAACAATCGACGACTTTCCCTTTTCTCCCATTTTTTGTGTGCCATGCTGAATCAAACTGTAACACTGACTAAAAGTCAGACGTTTCTGTCTATGTGTGACATCAGGTTGATGTTCCAGTGTCTAAAACTAAGAGACACTAAACACAACAGGACACAGTGCCTGGCTTGGAACCAGCCACACATTACACGAAGGTTTCTCTAAGACTGGCAGAATCCAATTAAATCTTTACTATCTTACCTTTGTAAACTTTTCAGAGACTCATTTCACAGTTTGTGTCATTGACTCTGTCTCCCGTAATGGGAAATACATTATATTTTCCCATTTTGGTTCCATGAGTAACATTAAAAATTGATGCCATCACACGAGGCGGGGCGATGATAAAGCAGCTATTATTAATTATAGCTTTAAATAAATAATGTTACCTCATCAGGATCTATCTGTCTTCTATCTCGCTGCCCTTTCTTTCATTTCCTGTGCCATCACTCCCTTTTACTTATGATCCATTCTTCAGGAACATCAGATTTTGGGATGATACAGACACTATCACTTTGCCTTGGAGGAAAAACACTGTTGTTTTCTTTTTTTATGATATTGTTACTACCAGACCTTTAAGAGTGACAGTATAGAATCTCATTCCCCTCAGTACCGCCAAGATAATTATATTTAGAACTACAGATAATCAAGATTTTGACTTTGTCTAATTTTCTCTCCCTCCACTCACAGCACCCATTGTGCCCCCTCAACCATCACAGCATAGCTTTAAATCCGGTGATGCACTGGCTGATAAAATCAGAGCTATTGTCTATGTTTTGTCAGGCAGTTGTCTCCACAGAGCTGTGGCTTTCCAAAGGCTTTTTAACTCGTGAAGGTTTGACGGAGATAAAATTTCCCATCACAGACACTTGGAATAAAAATCCAGATGCTCAACAAACCAAAATACATTATTTTGCCACTGTCTTCATCTGGCTTTGGTCTGTGGTTGGTGACTTGCACGAGGCTGCCAGGGATAATCTTATCTGTCTGTGGTGTAGGAGAGGCACAAAAGAATCCAGGACACACTGATAGGCCTGATAAGCTGCACAGGACTTAACTGTCTTGTTATAAAGGCCGTTGCCATGACAATAATGAATGACAGTTGTCTTTTATGTCAAACAGGAGTCATGGGTGGACTGATAAAGGCTGATGTGTCTTACAGAGGATGGACTGCTTTCTGTAGAGTTGTGTTTTCTTCTTGTTGTCTGCTGTATCATTAAAGACGTCAGTGTTATGTAATCCACGATTACCAATATACAATATCATAACAGAAGAATAAGACAGAGGAAGAACTGGAAATCTGAATACAACACCTGAACTCTCTGAGTGAAGCACCGAGGAACAATACTACAGCGCAGTCCATCTCAGTGTTGATGTACGTGATATGAAACAATCATCTAGTGCAGAGTCTCAAGCTCAAGCATGTCATGTTTTAGAATATTTCAAGACTGGTGATGGCCCTGGCTGTGAGGGATTGTGTTTCCAGTGTTTCTGTCGTTCCCATTTATCTGCATGTAATCTGCTCAGAGTGCCCTGCATGGCTCAGACTCACCCACAACCAAAGTCATCATCTCTGTCGCAGGAACCTGCCACAGGAATAAATGAGCTCACATCCTTCCCTCTAACACAGTCAGTGGTTAATAATGCAAACATCTACTGTATATTGTATATGCATATATATTCAGAACTAGAAAGGTTCTGTAGTCTGATCACTTCGTCCTCTGTGGTATTTTATTCTACACGTTATTGTTGCACATATTTCAAATACTTTACAAAGTGTTTGTTTTTATCTTTTTATGACAACTAGCAGGTCACTTTATGCTCTGTGTGCTGGATGAAATGAAATGAGGCAGCACTGGATTTCCAGCTGTCAGACTGTCAGCGTACAAACTCCTCCTCAAACTGAATATTTCATGTTGGATTATTTAAGAAAAAAGAAATACATTTTTTGTGAACCACAATTAGTATTTTCACCAGCTCCTCTCAGGTGAAAGCATCTGACTGTGTGTTGTAGTTGTCCTTCATCCTCCTTCTCTCTCCCTGAACCTTTCTGCAGGTGTCCGCCGCGCCGGAACCGTAGATTTCACTTGCAGGTATTGGCTCTGCCAACCTGAGCCTCACTTTATGGGCGGGGCTTCTATGTCTACATCACCCACAGTCCCTACCAAACGTATGGGAACACGACATCTAAATCCTTTGTGTTTTCTTTGAACGGACATTTACGGTGAAAATGCTCAACAGCAGATGAGTTATGGAATGTGTGACTGACCAACGGCCATTCCACCATTATTATACATGTGATTATTAAGTCAAATATTTAATGTTTAATATGTTATGACTGATCAGGCTATTTCCATCCAGTCCGACCATATGTCATGGGATTATGCTACTTATGACGGCACCAGCCGTTAATACATATATCCGACCATATGTCATGGGATTATGCTACTTATGACGGCACCAGCCGTTAATACATATAGGAGATGCTGGCTGTTTGCGGTCAACAAGAGAGAGAGAGAGTCAGGTCTTAACTGAAATCTGAATCAGCTCGACTAACCTTCCTCTGTCCCTGCACTTGACACTTTCATTGTTCCAAGTCATTTATTCATTCCTACATGCTGTAGGTATGATTGAGGTCAGCTGTGAAATGGAAGTGATGTCTGCTGCAGACAAATATTATTTACAAATAGAAACAGTACTACAGCATCATCTGACCAACACAAGCTGAAGTCTGAAATGTTTCCAAGAAGGTCACCTGGTTTCTACAGTAATCAGAAGCCCAGACCTGGCTTACTGAGCCTCCTGTTACTGTCACAGCGTTGAGTCATATAAGACTGAGTGAAGGAACAGAAGAAGCAGAAACACTCGATGAGGGTACAGACTGCAGAAAGTCAGAATACATGTTCATTTAACAAAAGGTAGACAACAGGATTTTGATAAAAAAGGCTGTCACTGTCTTGGTTCAACATTTGTCCTGTGTCCAAGTGTCTAATCTTATTTTGACACAATGTCAATTTGTTTATTTTACTCTTTAAACCATCAACCACCATTCACTCCTCATCAAACAACTAGAACTGAAATCTATTGTGTTTTTCACGAAAATCATTTCTTCTATGGCTGGAGCTGAATTAATAAACCTTTTTTCCGTGTACAGTCCAACATAACAGAGCTAAGCCTAGCCGCACCGCAGACATGAAACACAGTGTTTTTTTATCTAAGATAAATGGGAGTGGTGGAATATGCACGTCTGCAGAAATGCATGTCACAGCTGCAGTGTTTGTGTTTAAGGGAGGACCATATCCTGGTTCTTCTCTGGGCTTAATGCATCATTAATCAAACCTCCCCAGCCTATTTGATTTAGTAAACTAGCAGAAATACTTATATTGTTGAAATACAGTATAGACAACTGCCATGATTGACTATAATGTTTATAAATTATATTTATGACGTAATATTGTATTTTAGATAAAAAGATGCAAAAGATGAAATGGGACCTCATTATATTTATATATAGATCTTATACTCTTATCTATTCTACAGATTTTAATAGTTGTGTATACAGACACTATTCTAAATTGTAGCTTTGTAAATTCAAAAACCTTTTATAAATGAACCAACTTGACAGATAGTTTCTGCTGAAAACTGAAACAAGCGTTATGAAAAGTGATTTTTCATTTCATACATTTAGGCCTGGAAGTATCTGCACACATACCACAGTGGGTTTGAAATAAAACATTCAAGATGTGATCAAAGCTTGGCTTTTCAGCTTTAGTTAAGAGGTTTCCTTAAAAATATGTCATATACCATTAGGTAATCACAGCATTTAAAAGCAGAGTACATCCATTTGTATGTGCTCAATATATTTGGACAACAAATATACAACAACTGAAGTTGATATTGGGTGATGAGTTTACATTTGAAATTCCAATTGGTCCCAACCAATACGAAGTCCAAGGAGATTTCAATGCAAGTGAAAGAGCCATCAGAAGACTGGAAAAAATCTACAATAACTCTATATGAGAAAAAAATCCTAGGTGTGGACAGATCAGCAGTTTGGTCCATTCGACAGGACAGAAAGCACTGGTGAGCTCACCAACACTAAAAGACCCGGAGGACCAGTAAATACAACTAAACCCTTACGAAGACGAGTGATTACGGGAATTAATTGAAATATTATATAAAATAAATGATGTTGTATAATATTCTTCTTCACTTACTGAAGGAAGTGATGACAGAAAGAGCTGAAGGTGACTGAAGGAAGCTCTATTTTTCCGTGACACCTCTTAAAATAAAGCTTAAAGTCTACACTGTGATCTTCTTGATCATTTTGGTTCAAATCCATTGTGGTGGTGTAAAGGCAATATCATAAAACCACACTGTCTCTGGACAGATCTTAACAACACACTCTAATCTCTCACTCTCTAACTCAGAGATGAACTCTAAACCTACTTTATCCTGTAAACACACATACTGTACTAATGAAATGTTAGGGTGAGTTAGGGTCCAGCTCATACAAGTCATGTGGAATAATTATCTGGGGAACATACAGTATGTGATTTGTTCATTCTAAGTTAAAATGGATGTAGCAGGGTTCTAGCTCTTCACATGCAGGCTGCACAGGCCCCCAGGTCACCTTATTGACTACTTGATTACTCTTTACACAAGTCAGATTATAATAGCATCAATTAGCCATGGAGCAGTTTAAAGTGTGTGCTTGGCCCCACAGAGTGGGATGTAAATTGGTTTGTCATTAGAACTGACACTGGCAAGTCTGTACATTACAAAGTTATTGGATGCCAGAATTTATGAAGTGCTGTGACAGCTGTGGAGACTTTTCTGCTCAAAGTCAATCTGACACAGTCATAGGGGATACATTGCCTTTTGCTTCATCTCCACTTCAATTAAGAGGTTTGCCTGGTGTGAAAACAATAACACATAATCATTCGAAACCGTGTGTTACAGTACATACACATGATCACAGTGCATCTTAATAAAAAAAATAAGTGAAAAGGACAAGTACATCAGTCAGTTCATCCGTAATAATACACCGCCGTTTATTAACTGATCATATTTTGCATCATAAATCTGCATCTGCATTGTAGTAAACACTAAAGTAAAGTGCAGGTACGTCAAACTGGACCTAACTACAGCACACGAGGAAATGTACGGAGCTGAGAAGAAAACAAGTTATGAATAAGAACATTTCTTTTACCTTCTTAGAGATTAGCAAAGCTTCAGTAGTCTTTGAAGAGCTCACTCCTGTGCTGGCTGATTGGGACACATAATTAGTGTGCTTTGTTAATAGCAGCTAGTGTCAGGTGTTAACACGAGGCTGATTGGAGTGTGTGTGGAATTAGATGATTGGGATGTCTCACAGGCCAAAGTTAAATATTCTGGAGTAAATACTTCATGGTGCAGGGAGAGAAGGAAAGGCTGATGTGGAGGAGCAGGGGGTTTTACAGGGGCTGGATGTAATTGGGGGCCCACTGAGTAAGTTCTGCCACAGACAGTCAGGCCCTGCAATCAACTGATGGAGGCTGCTGCAGCATGGTGCTTAAGATGGGGTTGATTAAAATAGTTCAAGCCTGTGTTTCACATTTCTGAGATCACATGAAAGTCTGGGATATTATCTCCTTTATGTAAAAGGAGAGGAGGAGGAATACTAAGGAGAAAAATCCTCCAGACCCAGGAAAGACTCAGCAGAACCCTACAGGTTCACATGCATGTGTTTGGATGATGGGAAGAAGCTGGAGTACCTGAGTATGTGAGTACCTCCGCCTGTGACCCGATGACAGCTGGGATTGGCTCCAGGAAGATTTGATTTGATGTCTTTTAATTAAAATCACACAACATTGGAACTCTATAATAAAATATAAATATAAATGTAGCATAATATGGCCACTTTAACCTAACTACATGTTTTAGTGGGAGTAAGCAGGATTACCTGGAAAAATCCCACACTGACACATGAACACAGAAAGACCTCAGCCGATTGTTGGGTTTGAATCCAGGTGTTTCTATTAAACTGGGATGTAAAAAACCACAGGTAAATTTACAGTTAATCTGCTGTTTGTTTTTGTTTTCTGATCTCTGTTACCTGCTGTTATTTTCTCTCTCCTCTGTCCACTAACCCCAACCGGTCGAGGCAGATGGCCGCCCACCCTGAGTCTGGTTCTGCTGGAGGTTTCTTCCTCTTAAAGGGAGTTTTTCCTCTCCACTGTTGCTCAAGTGGGACTGTTGGGTTTTTTGTATATATGTATATAATGTGTAAGGTCTTAAACCCTATACTGGAAAGTCCCTTGAGAGGACTTATGTTGTGAATTGGTAAATTAAATTGAACTGAAACACTGATAGACTTAGTGTTAGATAATTATCTAATTTGTGCAGCAAAGGATGCTGTGATCATCAACTGTTCAGTGTAGAGCATTGAGAAAGTGATCTACACTGCTGAGGCAGAAAGTCTTATTTTTTCAAATTGTTGAGGTCATAAAAAAGGCCAGAGGCTGGCTGAAGGAAGATTAGGACACATGTTCACAACAACAGGACTGACAAAGTGTGCTTTAAATGCACACTGGAGAGCACGGGGTATGCCAAATGAGTTCTCAAGAGACCTCTGCACCTGCAGTCATTTTTCAACCTTTTTAATTGGTTCCCCTCAGTCAGGTGATTCCCTGTGTGAAAACTACTTTGTCTTTAAGCCAGGTCCTAATGTCACCATCAAGCTCAATGTGACACAAAGGACATTTAATGTAAAGCCTCTGTGAAGTAATGAATAGTTAGCTTTGTTTTTTTGTCAGTGAAGAACCCTACACGTGGTACAGTGTAAATGTACTGTAGTCAGATGGTCCACAAATGAGAATACTGATGAGCGATGAATTAAACAAAAACCCTGAAATAGATGTTAAATAGTTGTGAACAGGCTGAAACCTTAAAACACAAAGGGTTACAAAGTGATACGTCAAGAGTATTTATATTTCTCTTTCTCCAGTGATATATGTTCAATATCCTATTATAATCATATTCAAGTGTTATACCTCATTGGAATAAGAGGTGATCATAGTATGTACTTACAGCAGTGAGAGCAGATCATCTTTGTGATGAATCCTCGCTAATAAAGCAGGGAAATACATCTTACTTTATAGTTTTAGAAAGGAAAAGCTGAAAATATGTGGAATGTGCTGTGATCGTATAAAAATGCTGAATTCATGTTGCTCAGCAGTAAAAACATTAGGTGAACTTATTGAAAACGGTTTATTTTATTTTTTAGACAAACACATTGATTTCTGGACCAGAGTAGAGGATGGAAACCTTTCACAAACATCTTTTATTATCATTTTTTGAAAATACAAATATAAAATTATACTTTCCACATCTGGGATGTGAGAGACCCCCATCCACCTTTTGTTCTTTTCTTGTTTTTTTGAGTTTTTTTTGTTTCTCTTTTTTTTTTACAACAGGGCTTGAGCAAGCCATACAAGAAGACCTGAAAGAAGCTTTCAGACAGTCAGTCCGTTCAGTCAGCTCTCATGTTTAAAAAGTCTGTTAACATTAAAAAATGGGCAAGTGGTAGGAATGGGCAAGACAATCAGCAACCTCCAGATGAAGGGCAAGCGCCTACTGCTACATGATGAGACAGTTATGACTGCACCACTTTGAAACACATGCAACATTCAACTCAGTGTAGAGATTACTGTTCCGTGTCAGGACACAGGACTATCCCCAGCGTAAAGCTGTGTTTGTTCGATTGGCCATACCTAGCACTTGCCTCAAGATTCAAGTTTAAGTGGATACAGTAGTACACTCAAAATACATATTCCACCACCTTCCAGGTCATGTTTGTGTTTTCTCCTTTTTTAGTCAACAATTATCCAATGATGAACTATAGCGAGATGTGTAACATTCATTAGCTGTAAACTGTCAATATCAAAGTAAAGTACAGCAACAACAGAGCCATGCTACCTTAAAGTGCGAGCTATTGCAATGAATATGTACTGCTTAAGAAGATGAGGAACCTGATCAGCTACTTTGACAAAACAACTTATACTTCAATAACCCCTTACCACCTCCAAGCTAGACAACCATATACCTTGTTTTTCTCTAACCTGTCAAATGACCCACAGAAGTGTTTAAGCGCTCCAACAGAAGCAGGCATCTCATCATGCAATGAAAACGGACCACAGTCAGAAAAACTTAAAGACTAATGGGTTTGGTTTAGGCACAAAATAAAAATGGTTATGTTTCATGAAAATATTGTGGTTTGGTTAAAATGATAGTTTTCCCATTACTAACCAACCACCTTGTGCATCATGTCAAGTCCTCATGAAACTCATACCCTGGATTCTTGTTGGAAAGTCCAACATCCAACCTGACCACCTCCCTCCCTACTTACTATGGTCTACATATCCTGTTTACCACAGCTGCCACATGTCTCCTACATCACTGATTGCCATTTTAAAAGGTGCTGGTACAAAAGACCTAACCTTATATTTTACAATGTCCCAGACACTGTCACTGCCACAAACAGATTAGTGCAGTATGTAACTCTGGCTATAATAAACTCTGTGACCTACTGAATTGCTGTGTCATATTTTCATGCAGACACTTAGATATCTAATCTTTTCTAGATTGTGAAACAGGATTTGCTTTGCTTTGTGCTTCTGTTCAGTCTCTCACTTTGTCCTGGCAACCTCGTTGAAACAGGCAGTAGACTGTCCAAATTGACAAACAGAATGTTTATATTCATACTGAATAGGACTTCGCTGAGAGCACTAAAGCAAGATGTCACTTTCATTCACTTCCTGTTAACAAGGCTCTTCTATTTTTAATGGACTAGTCATTTTAATCCAAACCACAATGTCTTTCTTAACTCTCGTTTGTGTCTAAATGTGTCATTAAATCTAGAAGACGTCATGATGTAATGGAAACCACAGACCAGATCTTAGCTTACTGAGAAACCAAATAATTTGTGAAACCTCTCGTTATCAAAAGTATCGACACCCTTTGCTGATGCATTCCGCGTAGTGTTTAGGAGCATGCTGATGTGTTTGGACCTTGATTGGAATCTGTGACAAACTCACTGGATATTTGGAAATCTGGACACTGCTTTAAATAGTGTCCCACAAGATAAGATACAAAATCCAACAAACTCTGTGTAGACCTTCAACTTTGCGTGTTCATGGAGCACTTTGGCCTCAGTACTTGAGAAATGGCCACAAGCTCTGCTCATGACCTGCTAATAACATCCTTAAACATGGTGGTGGAAGCATCTTGTAGGAAGACGCCTTCTCAGTAGCAGGAGATTGAAAATTTAGAGAAGGATGTATGTGGCCGAATACAGAGACGTTCTTCAAGAAAACTTTCAGTTTCTTCTTTCTCAGAGTGGACATGACCTCAGACTGGGCTGAGGGTTCACCTTTCAGCAAGACAATGGCCAGAAGCAAGCCACCAAGAAAACACTGGAGTGGCTTCAGGACAGGCCTAAAACTTTCTTTGAGTGGCCCAACCTAAGTCCAGAACCATAGACCATCTGTAATGAGAGCTAAAAAGGCTTCTCATGTGATCTGATGCAGTATCTTTTCGGGAAGACTGTGATAAAAAAGTACTCAACTGTGAGGGTGTCAATACTTTTGTAGAACAGAGACCAGATATTTAGATTTTTTAGCTTTGCTAATATTGGAAAACATAATTATGGATTGTTCCATGTTTTATGTTCCATGTGGGAATTCGTTCTGAAGTGACTGCATATGTCGTCCATATAGCTTTTGTCACTTCGGCTCTGATGACTTTAGTCATCTTCTGTATCCTAGTCAGAATTGGATGAATCGTGATGAGTGGGTGACTCAGTAACAAGCTTCTGTGATTGGCCATCTAGCACTAATTCAAGTATGAGCTGTTTGCATGATTTAATTAAAAAATTAAATTTAATAGAGTTAATCAGTTTAAACTAAAATGTACAAGTACTCAATCTAACAAGTAAAAAACAGTATTTAAAAATAGTAGTACTATGGGCCACTGTGATATTTCAAGAGTACAAATAGTAAAACAGAGTTTAGATTAATGATACTTATAATAGTGGTTATTGTTATTACTGTTATTATCATTAATCTGTTATAACTATATAAAAATATGTTATCTGTTTCATCAGTGAAATAAAATCCCTCTTGCTCTTTAGCTCCTGTCAAATTATAACAAATAAAAGTCTTTTGCATATCTAGCATTAGCATTTAAGGTAGTATGGCACACCCTTTTTTTAGAACATTCAAGGGTGAGGATCCAATTAATGCCTTACAACTTACAGCAAGTCTTCCTTCAAATGTTTTCAATGAGAGCTTTGGTTCACTGAAACCACGTGAGAGCAGCACAGAACAGAAGTCAACAGAATAAAAAAAACAATGTCCACTTTTTTCCTCCCACTATGGAAAAATCTGAAAGTTCTATCCTTACTGGTCCTACATCATCTAATGAGTACAAGCTAATAGTATCTACTGTAACTACAGAACATCTATCACTAGTTACTGGGAGAAAGGGTGAGAAGAGAGAAGAAGAGAGTGACAGTTGGGAAGTTAACAAATCTGTGTATAGACCACTTCACTGGTTATCAAAGACAGCACTCTTAAATAACGTCATTGGATTTTCTTTTGTATACATTACTGAAATACATTAATGATCAACTGAAGATTATAGTAGAGGATGACAGGGAATGGAGAGAGAACTGGATGGATGTACAGTACATTATATTATTATTGTTGGTTTTATAGATATTATTTATATAATCATTAACAACCACAAAAATATCAATACAAATCCTTCCTAGAAATGTAAATCATACAAGGAAACATACATATTTTTCTTTTTAATCAGTGACACACACCTTTTTTTGATTATTCAATTATTACTTTAAGTCTCTATTTTTAGAAACAGTCCAGCATTCTGCTCCCCATGGTTTGCAAAAGTAATTTGTGAAACATCTGTGTCAGCACAGAAGGGAAGAAACAGCATAATACATTTATTTATTAATTCATAAGTCATTTCAAAGCTTAAAGAAAGATTCAAGAAAGATTCTTAAGTTATAGCAAATTCGTATTTACATGAAATCAAAGATAACATTCCTTTTTTCTTTGTGTGTGTGTGTGTGTGTGTGTGTATGTGTTATTTTTCTCATGCTAGAATGTGTGTGCATGTAGTGTTGATGAATCAACCGGCGGTGTGCAGGCTTTTTGGCAAAATGTAAAAATTTAAAAACAGTAAAAAAAAACATCCTGATGTTTTCAAGTTCGACTAACCAAAATGGATTTACAAATTTAAAAACTTCATAGAGCCAACTAATGTGCAAATGAAACCTGCTGTTAGCCTTACCTCTAATCACAGTGCAACCGCTCGTATTTCATCTTCAAACAAGTCCTCTGGTTAACGTGACAAAACACACAGGACTGAGGTAATAAGCGACACGTCATCGGCTGCACTCATTCCTCCTCAGAACACAAAGTGCTGAAATTATATCACACCTGAAATATTGCCTTTAGCGTAAAACCAGACATGTGAAGACGATTACAGTGTATCAAACAAACATCATCTCTGTGAAATATGAAGACGCGACTGATTCGTCTAGTATTCCCAAAAAAAGTGTGCTTTGGATTGATTTCTTTTCATGCTACTTGAGCTCCAGAGTCGCTGTGACACGGGAGAATGAGAAAGGAGGCTGTCAGCTGTGTGTCACAGAGTGCGCATCCGCACAACAATCACCACCACCACCACCACCACCACTTTGTGTTGTCTTTTTCTAACTGTGCACACTATAGCTAGACAAATATGCTGGTATTGAATTAGCCACAGTTGGAAAGCAAAGAGCAGATGCAAATCTGTCAGGTGGACCGGTGTCTCCTCAGGCTTTGTGCAATGGATGGGAGTCTGGTGGGACAGCGGACGTCCTCCATCCAGCTTAGTGTGGCCTTTTTGCCTGAACAGCTATCACATCACAAAAATACTGTACGCCTGCCCCTCTCTATATCACTATATGCAATGACTGAAACACAGTTTACAGCTATACACTTTTTTAAATTTGATATAGTATTAAAAGGACAGCTTTTTCTATTTTATTTCTCCAGACAACAAAACATTTATAAAACAGGACTGTGAAAATATTGTAGTCCTCTTATTGCCAAAAATAGGTACGTTTTGTGACCACGTTGCTAGAACCAAAGCTACTAAGTGTTACTTGTGTGTCTTGTGTTGTTTTGATGAACCAACAGCGTCTCTGCTGCACCACATTGGTTCAGATATCTTTGTATGTGCAAACTGACAATCTCTCAATCACCCGAACATTAAAAAGGACAAGTATCCACAGTGTCTGAGTAGATACAACACACATAACACATACTTTGTTTTTCTTGATCATGAGAATCCAAAAAAAAAACAAAGGTACACATAAGATTAATAAGTTAAAGTCTAAAACAAAAAAGGCAAAATGAAAACAAGCCATTTAAATCAAGATGAAATCATCAAAAGTTAAATGAAAACCAGGAAAACTCTACACAAGGATATAAGACTACAGTACAGTCAGGGATCTCAATAGCAGGTCGGGCTTTATAGTACAGCAGACTGTCTTCTTTTTCTCTGGTGATTTGGACTTTTGTTCTTCATCTGGTGCCACCTCCGCCCTGGCTCACCGCATGGACACTGTAGTGGTTAGTGCTGGTTGGCATCACCTGTACACAGAAGTGGTTTAGAAACTCTGATTTTCGGAAATAATCTGCTGGCAGTGTAGTCACACAGCCGCAATCCGGGAGGTCTCGTTCTCCACACAAAAACCCAGGGTATCTGCAGGTTTTAGTGTGTCATGCAGGCCTTACCATCAGGCATTTTTACTTTTTCTCTGTGGCTGCTAATACAACACACTCTCATTCCACATTATCAGATAATGACGCTTCCCTCTGTGTCTGATACTGGCATGTTCTAAGTCCTTTTGGCATCTGATACTGAAGCTGAAGGTGCATCACTGTTTGACGCCCCAAAATAGGCACTATTTGATGCAGATGCACATCTGATATAAAAACTTTGTACTACTTCTGTTTGAAGTGCTACACAATATATTAAATATCATTATCAAGTATCTAATAGTATGTTCAAATGGAATACAATAATTAATACAGAAGTATATCGTTTTAAAGATTAAAATAAATTACCGTGAAATGATTATTTAGTTTAGTTTCACCTCAGTCTTTTTATTAACCCTAACCCTATAGTTTTTGGTCCCAACGCAACCCAAACTGTTGCAGTTGTTACTGGGTGTTTGCATGACCATATGTCAAGAGAAGCAAACCAGCTGCTGTTAGGATGTTAGGAGGATAGAATACCTGATGACATACTGGTTTTATTATATGCAAGAAGTTACCTATAATATCTGTACCTATAATAAATTAAAAGATCAATATCTGTGATCGATGATTCGATACCATTCACTCATTTGTGATTGTATCGAAATTGGCAGCAATAAACTCGGAACATCTGTAGTTCAGTATAAATTATCCTGTTTGAAAATTGGTTTAAAGAAAAACAATATCAGAATTTCTTTTTAATCTTCTCTATACACAGTAAACAATGGAGTGTCAATATTACAGAGTTAACCTATTTTAACCTAGATAGAGTATTTACAACTCTATGAGGAGTAAACCAGCTCTAACAGCAGAGTTAAAAGTCAGTGTAGAGATTTAACTCCACAGAGTGTTGATCATTACTAGTCTGCAGGTGTGCACGGTCTCAGAGCTCACACTTCTTTGCTAAATTTGACACTAAAATAACACTGAAAAGTTAACGCTGAGCATAGAGTAAATTTGACTCTCATTTTGAGTGGGACTAAATGTTATCTGTACGGAGTTAAAATCAACTCTTGTAGTGTAGATTTGACACCCATTTTTTACAGTGTACCAACACTGTGCAGGTTGTTAACAAAAGAAGAAAAGTTATGTATTTTGTATGCTTAGAATTCTTTTGTTTTTTCGATTTATCAAAAGGCATTTGTATCATTAAAGTTGAAATAATTGTTTTTACTTAAGAACATTTTCAAAACCTGTACTTTTTTACTTTTACTGAGGTAAAGGATTTCAATTTGCAAAAGTGTTTCTGTCAAATGCAACAGAACATTTAATGCAAATCTTATTCTGGACTAAAATGTTTCAGTAAAATGTATATTATTTGTTTTAATTTCCATTTTTAGAAAAAATGAAAATTGAACATATAACAATAGACAATTTGAGAGCATTGTCCAGTCTTTGACACACCCACAGATACCCTGCTTCTGTGGTGATGAGAAATTTGAAACAACTACAGAGAATTTGAAAGACAAGATGCAGGGAGTCATACTGCTTGTGCCTTGCTCCACAATCCTTTCAAAAAACATTATGTCAGGTAAATGTATCACCTTTTTTCAATTTTCACTGAACTTTAATCCATCCAATGCTTTCTCAACTTTATTTGCAATATGGGATTTGGATTACTGTAAGGTTGGGCTCCAGCTTTTCTGCCTACTTCCTTTGACTGTCCGCAAATCAGTAAAAAAATATAAACTTGTTTTCCTGCTGAAAGCAAAGACAACATTAAGAGTCCAAAGCACAAAGCCTCCTACAAGTGTCCAATGTATGATTCCATGAGCAGTTGAG
Source organism: Microctenopoma stevenorrisi (assembly GCA_032270685.1). Taxonomy (NCBI): domain Eukaryota; kingdom Metazoa; phylum Chordata; class Actinopteri; order Anabantiformes; family Anabantidae; genus Microctenopoma; species Microctenopoma stevenorrisi. Next base: position 20,253,842 of record JAUMTR010000005.1, on the reverse strand, counting down.
ACATGACTAGAGGTAAAGGCAGCAAGCTTTAGTATGATGCACGGTTATCCTGCATGCAAAGACACTCATGCTGAGTCTGCCAGAGACTGTTCCAGTGTTGATATGATGGCACAGTGAGGAACACACACTACAGACAAACCTTGATTTTTACAAATGAATGGCTACATTTGGTCTTCAGACTGATGTTTAGAGTTGTAGTAGTATGATTTTACAACTCTGGAAAGTTCATGGCAGCAATGTTTTTCATTACACAACACCTACAATTACACTTTAGTGAACACTGTCTTAAAGGTGCAGTGTGTAAAATTGTAAGGGATATATATGTTCAGAAAGAAAATACAGTAAGAACTATCATTTCCATTAGTAATCACCTGAAAGTAAGCATCCTTGCAGAATTAGAATTTGATGACGTTGTAAGAGCACTCACTATAAGTATCTAAGTATCTGCCTAATGCAGTTATAGACAACAACATAAACAGCCACCAAAGACCCCCTGATGCTCAGAAAGACAGGGGTGCATGTCTCAAAGTCCCACACATTGCACCTTTAATGCTCCAGTGAACAGATAAATGCTTTTTCTTAAATATGCATGCGTATATGAGTCAAAGAATTCGACATGCAATTACAATGAAAGATGTCTTGGTAGAAACTAAATATGGTTTACTATGAAAAGCAACTTACTGACAACCTTTCAAAGGGCTTGCATGTATTTTAGCTGTACAACTGATGCTGCCACAAACCCTGTGAAGAGCTGTCACCTTATGAGAGCCAGACTATACATTTGATAGGTGAGGAAATGAAAGGGAAAATAAAATGTTTAAAAGGGCATTGAGAACAAAACATCTGTATGGGAAGACAGGGCTGTGATATAGAAATAGCATATAATACCTCAAATGAGATGGCAACCCGTCACCTGTTAGCTTTCAATGGTATCCATTTGTAAAAGCTGTCGCAATCAATGGACCCTAAAATGTACATTTAGTAACTGTGTCAGTATGCATGTCTTGGAAAAAAAGGCACAAATTAGCAGAGTATATGTGAGTGTAGTTTATTTATGGATGTGATGCAAGCATGAATAGAAATCAGTATGTATTATTATAGCAGGAATGACAATAATCACAGTTTGACAGGTTAGTATGTGCAATGTGAGGGCGACAACTGAACTATAACAGCAACTCACAATCTTTATCAGCTGCAACGTTTATACATTTGTGCATCAAAAAGTAACTTATATCACATTCTGCAAAGAAGGTACTTTTATTTTTACTACCAAAAGTATTATAAAGATTATACTTTACTGTATTTTTACTGTTATTTATACTTAGGTAATATTAATACATGTAGATTGAGTACACAATGGTAAATTCTAAACCTCCAGAAAAAACCAAGAATCTTTAACTTACTCGAAACATTTCTTTTAAGTTTGCCCACTTCATAATTTTTTTATCTGTCACACTTGTATTTTTCCGCTCATCAAACTACTTTTAATATTGAACAAAGATGATCCAAGTAAACACAAAATGTAGTTTTTAAATGATAATTTTATTTATTAAGTGAAAGAAGCTGCCCAAACCTATTAACTGGATGTGTTACCTCTCTCCGCAATAATTTGCATCAAGCTATTTTTGATAACTGGCCAACGAGTCTTTCACATCAGTGAGAGGAATTGCTGTTCACCATTCTTTACAGAATTGTTTTAATTCAGCCAAATTTCAGGGTTTGACTTGAAGGCATGACGTCTTCTGGTAGAGCGCAGAATTTGCGGTTCCAGCAATAGAGCCCCAGATCATCACACTACCACCACCATGTCGACTGCTGACAAACGTTTTATAAAATGCTATGTTAGTTTTACACCAGATGTAATGGGATGCATACCTTCCAAAAAGTTCAACCTTTCTCTCATTAGTCAACAGACTATTTGTCCTTGGAACTCTCCCATGATTTCTTTTTTGTCCAGTCTCTCTCTAATAATTGAATTTCGTGACCATTGACTTTAAATGAGGCAAGTGAGACCTGCAGTTCTTTAGATCAGCCCCCCAATGGGGGCCAGGAGATAATCTTGGGTGGTCACCAGACCATTGTGAAAACATGTACATTTACAAAATAAATTTTAGATTTTAATGAAATTAAAAAATTCTAGGTAGTTTTAGTTGATTTCTAGTTCAAAGGTGGCCAGAATTAATCTCATCACCTTAGTTTGTAGAGTTGAATGATCTGCACACTTCACTGAACCAGTGGGAAAAGTAAACAAAGGAAAATATTTGCGCTTTGCTTGCATGTATCCTATGTGTGTTCAAATTTCTGACTATATGAAAAAAATAAGAAAAGGGGGTAAAAAAAAAATCACACAACATGCAAAACAGTGATTATGGACAGATGTACAAAAGTGTATTGCATTCAACAAACGCTTTCATAATTCTGACATTTTTATATATTATATTAAATATAACATTATAGGAATTTCAGGCCCTGATTGTAAGATTTTTGTATGATGCAGCTTCTGTTTTTTCCTTCAGTCTTTAAATCTCATAGAAAATGTAAATAAAAATTCAACTGGACACAGTCGTCAATCTAATAACCACAGCAGCAATTTGGATATTTTTTTGCTTGTAAATGTTTGCTCTGAGATAGATTTATCTGGGGTTCACTCTTCTTTTTGCACAATATACTGTGGGATTCTTAGCTCCCTGATACTGTGATGCAGTTTACATGTCTATACATAATGTATAGATGAATGAAACAGAAAGTGAGAGGAAATTCTTTGTTGAATGCAGTGCACTTTAGTCTACAGTTTATAAAGCAGAAAAATTAATCATATTAGGTCGCAATTATCAGCCAATTAAGTTGAAAATCTCAGTCAAACTAAACACTCATCTGTTTAGTTTTAGTAGAACTGCAGAATTGTTAAAATTGTTTTCCTCCAGCTATCTAACAATGGCTATATTGCGTATAGTGACTATTTGTTTCATGAAAACTAAAAATTGTAATCATCAATAGACAATAGATCTAAATTAAGCTAAGTCTTCCAAAAATATTTTGCCACTGAACTTACCTGCAATCATGAATACATTTTGTATGGAAGGTAACACAATTATATTCACTTTTAATATACAGTAAATGACAAACAAGTCACAAACAAGGTGACACTTAAAAATATCAATATCTGATCTACAATGTTTCATTTTTTTCAAAATAAAAAAATATTTGATCTTGCATTTTAATATTTTAAATTTTGACTTCACTGTGGACTAAGTTAATAGATAAAAACCCAACACTTTACACAGAAAAACACGTCTTTCTCCAACCCTAACCAAAGTGCCCAACTACTTCATTGTGAGTCATTTTCAAATATTTGAGAAACACGTACACATACTAAACACGTAACTGTACACCCGTGGCGTGGCAACGTTTTCAAAGATTAGCGTTTTGAGAAAAACACAAATATTAATTTTCACAAAGTTTGCTGCCTCAGTGCAAAAAGCATGTACTCCAGAATGTTATGATGAGTGACTGAATGAATTGTAATTACTTTCAAAGTCCCTCTTTGGCATGATTATAAAGTTACACCCAAAAACACTTTAGTGCTGCATTTCAGCACAAAATGACCGGCTACCATTGTGTGTTGTTAACACATGTGAGGTGGACTAAGCTGGGGATACTCTGCATGCTGATTGATCTAGAATAGCAGATCTAATGCTTAAAACAACAATGGTGCTTAAAAGAAGTCTTCTTAACCATGGATACCTGCACTGCATCCTTCATTGTTCTGCGTAAATACGGCTTCACAGTCAAGAATATTGAAGTTAGTAAGACTGAACCTTAACCAAGCATGAAAGTCCAGCAAATGCCAGTACCATCTCCTAAAGCTTATGTAGAGCTTTAGGAAACAGTGTAGAGCTTGCTCAGGAATGCAGCAGGTAGTTGTGAGTGCATCATCATGCATAGTGAAGCGAACAATTTAGAAGAAGAATCCACTTTATGGTCATTGATACATTTCTGCATGTTACAATGAAATTTGTTCTCTGCATTTGACCCACCCCCCCTTGGGGGGAGTAGTGAGCAGCCACAGTCGGTGCTTGGGAAGCTAGCACTGGGTGTCTTGCATAGGGACACACCAGGTATGGGGGGGATGGGCTGGGTGAATCAGCTGGGAAACGATCCTGCTATTCCTGCATCCCAGCCCTCTGCCTTAACCACTGAGCTACCAGGCTGCTTTAGGGTGATGATCTGGTGTCATGAAGGGCAGCAAAGAGGTCCCAGACTGATATTGTGCTAAATGTACAGGGATTGAACTGCTGAGGAATTAGATTTCTCTGATAAATCTCTTGTCTGAATGTTTTGTGGCATCTAGAAAAGAGATTGTCCATGAGATGAAAAGTGACATGTGTCGTGCCAACAGTAATGTATCCTGAGACAATTCATATGTGGGGTTTCTGCTAAGCCAAGGGAGTGGGCTCACTTATAATTCTGCCTAAAAACAAAGCCACGAGTAAATAACAGAACAAGAACAAGATCTTTTACTGCATGATGGAACAATGGTCCATAAAGCAAACAAGGTAACTCAGGGAACAAAACATTGAATGTTTGGATCCATGGGCAGGGAGCTCTGTGAAAACCAATACTTACTTACTTATATACGACTTTTGGCCACGGGTGTAGGCAATTAAATATCAGAACAGATTTAGCAGGATTTGGATCTGGCTCAGAGACGGAAAACGTATGACACATATTTCCTCACATGATTATGGCCGGTATGGTCAGTTTTAGTGGTAGTGGTAGTCCAACACAACACAAAGCCATGTTCACACCTCTGCTCTGCCTACTGTAATCCGGACAGAAGATTAAAACAAGCAATACCCATACTGTGTTACAGATCTTGGTTGGAAGTTACCAGCTCTCATCTGCCTAGAATTCCACACCATGAAGAAACCTTCCCATTACATTTGTTTGCAAAGGACATTCTATACACCCTTTTTGAATGGCACCATGCCCTGGGCCTTCTAGTATTCCTGACTGGATAGGTTAGAGGTGGAAATACTCCCAATGCTACAAACTCCTGAATAACTATTTGTTCTACGAATAATAAAATGGCTGTTTGCAACATTTGACCTGAGCCTGCCAGACATGCGGTACAGAGTAGCGTTGACACTGTAGAGAGATGATTATAATGTGCAGGCCAAAGTTACAGTTTGTCAGCAGACAAAAAAATGTAATTTTAAAAAAAGAAAAGGGAACATGTTTGCGAAGAAACATAAGCAGGAATTTTAAAGCAGCTGTGAAAGTGATTGTATGACTGATTTAAGAGCTGGACAATTCAAGTGATCTCTGTGCATTCTTCATTGTAATCAGTGGTAAAGCAAAGAGATTGAGAAGATGAAGAATGAATTTAGCCATTAGGCATTAGTGGAGAAATGTGGCGAAGTGGATGATGAAGTACAAATATACTCACAGCAATGCTGTGGCTAAACCCGGAGCCTGGCTGAGGGCTGGTGGCACTGATGTAATTGCCCACTCCAGAGTCCTGACTGGCGGTTCCATAGAGGTCAGCTACGGGGCCAGGACTGTTGGCACCAGGAAAGGCTCCAGGCCGGGTTGGGTTGGTTCCTGTTGAGGAAGGGCCAGGATACAGGTTAGCAGAAGAAACTTTAACACAACTGGCTCTCAAAGATGAAGGATGACCTGACAATCACAGACATGACAACTTCACAATCAGCAATACACCATTTTCATGCGTAACTAATAATTTGTAGAGATGGCTGATGACAGTATATCTGGGGTCCTCTTCATCAACATGAATGGGATACTGTGTGAAAGCAGCAGAAGAAGCTCAGGTCATCAGTAAACCTGATTTTTCCATTTCCATAAAAGTAATTGTTACTTCTTCACAAGCCATGTCCTCTGTCTACTTCCCATTAGTCATTTATGGCCATTGACCATAAATTTGGGGGTAAAGAGCTTTTCAAAAAGGAAAACAACAACCACAGTGACTGGCACTAATCCTGCAGAGGTCTCAGCGTCTCACCAGATTACACAGTGTAAAGCCCAGTGGTCTCTTGTGTGTCAAGCGGCAAGCAGAATTTTTAAAAGGTCTGATTTTTTTAATGTGTGTGCTGTTAAAAAAAGGTGTATCTTTTTCTGACTGTCAACAAAATAAGTGAAATGACCAGCAATAAATCAATAAATACTGATATGTTAAATAATACAACTATACATGCGTACACAGTTCTAGGGAATTAAAACTTTAGTACAAACCATTGAGCCTGGGGCTTATATAGAATAAACATCACATGGAATAACAAAGGTGAAATGTACCACTTTGAGGACTCTTTAAAAAAATATATATACCTTTTATTAGGTTTCTAAATAGGGCATGCTGTTCAATTAAATGTAGTGTTCCCAAGAGTAAAATCTCTTAAATGTTAAAAACGTCTAAATAAAAGAAACTTGCAAAAACACTTTTCACCTCCAGCCTCTTACTGGTGTTCTGCACCTTAAAATGAGCCGAACTCTCAGATATGACTGCCAGATAGTTTATGAATGCCTGGCAGAAATGGCACAAGAGAATTGGGCACAACACCCCTCATCTAATCAACACCTGTCACTAGTAGAGTCTCTACACTTCACCACATCCACATCCCCTTCCCCTCATAACTCCCCCTGCTCTTTTTCCAGCCTCTTTTAAATATATGATGGTGATTATCTCTTCCAAAGTGCTTGGGGTATTGGACCTAGCCCGCTTGCTGACAGGCAGGAAATTACACAGGGTGTCCTGGGTAATATGTGCAAAAAGATTGCAGGGGTGAGCCATTCGATGGACTCAAACCACCAGGAGAGGAGTGATGCTGAAAAAGAGGAGGAGGCCACCAACCATACTGTTTTTTGACTCTTTGTTAGAGTCATGCGTTACGTGGGTATATATAATTCATTATACATTACAGTATACACAATAATAATTGATACTTCATTAATCCCCTTAAAAGACTTTTTATGGTCAGTAATCGAGAAGGAACCAGGTGTTGAACCCACCAACCCCAAAGTTTGTAGGCAACTGCCCCACCAACTGTCGAAATACCTGTCGAAATACAAGTCATCATTGTTAATAAGTTACCAAGTACAACTACTTCAGTTTAGTGCAGAGTCATATTGTTATAATGTTTGTCTTAAACGTTACATTGAGGGCATTTACATGCAGTAAACTAACCAGGTTACAGCTGATTTCTGTGATCTGGGTGGGGATTATAAAAATCAGATTTCTCTCAGAGAATTTGGATTAGTCTGTCATGTATACACATAACTAGGTTACAAGAGTGCATGTGCATGACAAATGCTGCCTCATGTCATTACTACAACAGAGAGGAGCGGCTGGATGAAAGAGAAAATCATTACATGGAGCAGTGCTGACTCGAGTCAATCCAAAATCTGACTGCAACCAACACAAAGTGCTACCAGATGTCAAAATCAGTCACTTTTATTTGTGTAATACTTTAACTCAGTGTGTCTCACAGCACTGTCATTCAGCTCCACTAAGAAGCATATGAAACAAAAGATGCGGTTACGAACCAGATTCTCCTGTCTGTATAAAGTTAAAATCTGTGAACCATACTTTCAGAATAAGTTAGAGGACAAATCATATTACTGATCTGTTGCCAGTTTTGTACCTGGAAGTTCACAGGTGTGACAGGATAAGGACCACTGTTTGCACTAATCTAACATCATATCAGCCAAGCTACATTATTTCTGTTTATTGTTATTTCTCACAGCAGCAACATTAATTAAACTGAACTGAAATATGCTCCCGAGGGGGGAGCTGTTTGATCTTTATTAATTGTAATTAATTCATAATTTGTTATGGAATCTATGTAAAGCTTTGCTTTATTAGATGGGATTTCATACAATATACCCACAATGCTACACTGTTTATTAATTACTAAAAAAAAAATTGGAAAGTTAATTTCAATTTTAAATCTCTAAAATTAAATAATATTTTTCATATTTGACCAAAAAGATGTATAACTACAGTACATAGTATTTATTAGTATAAATATCATGTTATTTTAGAATGATTTGTAGAAGTTGACATTCACTTGTGGTGCTCGGGGTGGTAAGTAGAAACGTGAGTTTAACAAACTCTGTGTATTCAGTATGGGATCAAATCACCGCCACAATGATTTTGTGCGTGTGTAAAAAAGATTTGTGCGTAAACTGATGTTTGTCTGTCCGTAAATACAGCTAGTAATACAGATTATGTGCGTAAACCAACAGTTGTCCGTAAAAAAGATTTGTAAAAAAGATTCGTGCGTAAACCGATGCTCGTCTGTACGTAAATACGGCTTGTAAAACAGGTTTTGTGCGTAAACCAAGGTTTGTCCGTAAATTAGGTTTGTAAGAAAGATTTG
>JAUMTR010000005.1:20231317-20244398 GCA_032270685.1 Microctenopoma stevenorrisi | reverse complement strand
GTGATTTTTACACAGCCCCCATCACGTTTACACACAAATCTTTCTTACAAACCTAATTTACGGACAAACCTTGGTTTGCGCACAAAACCTGTTTTACAAGCTGTATTTACGGACAGACGAACATTGTTTTACACACGAATCTTTTTTACAAATCTTTTTTACGGACAAACGTTGGTTTACGCACAAAATCTGTATTACTAGCTGTATTTACGAACAGACGAACATTGGTTTACGCACAAATCTTTTTTACAAATCTTTTTTACGGACAAACATCGGTTTATGCACAAGTCTTTTTTACACATGCACAAAATTATTGTGGCGGTGATTTGATCCCATAATTCAGCGACACTCACGCAGATGCATTTGTAAATGTATATCTGCCAGCAAAAGGAAAACTAACAAATAGTAAAGCATGTAAATAGCATTAATAGTTTCTAATAACAATAAACATCACTACACTTTGTCTTCATATTTGAAATTTATTGTAGGTACATACATTTTACCAAATACACAAATCAGCATGATCACAACAAGCAGCTGGTTCACAGTTTGAAAAATGGAAGTGGTGTCTCTCAGTACAAGCAAAAGCCACACACTTGATGTTCAATGCACATGCTGTGTTCACACACAAAAAACAAAGTTATCATCATCATCATCATCTAGAAGCAGAAGTAACAAGAAGCCTTACTTATTAAAAGCCTGTTCCACACACACAGTTACTCACAGGCACCAAGAGATCGTTTTACTAAAGTTTCTTCAGCTGATAACCACTAGGCTACAGCTCAGAAACAGGACATGTACCACTGTGACAATATTCCGAACATCCAAGCTGTAAAAACCAGTAAAATCAAAAAGATTCCCAGAGGCAATACCCCTAAAATCATGCACCATATTCTACTGTATTCTTCGGACTGGTTTACAGCGCCATGCTTCACTGCTTCTTTGTCAGTCTCTTTCTGTTTGTGGGTCTACATGCATGTGTGGGAGGAGCAGAGACATGGAGATACACACCTGGGCTCTTAAAAGGGTCCGGGCTGTGCAGGTGGTGTTGAAGGGAGGTGGGAGAGTTGCAGGCCGAGCTGGCATGCTCACTGGGCAGGATTTGAGCAGCTGCCTGGGCCCCCAGGGAGCCATAGTCGGCCAGGGAGTAGGGTGCTCCTCCCCGCACGTCACCGCTGGCCATGGAATACAACCCATAATCAGGGAACCCTGGGAGACAGGGGAGGGTGGGGGAGGAGTGGGATGAGGAGTAGGGGACGGAATCATTGACTTTTTTAATGACCTTTAAAAATTACCTTGATAGTTTTTAGAAAGACTGAATTTGATATTCTATTCTCTATGTAGATATCTCCTACACTGAGTTGTGATCCACAGCCTGGTCAAAACCATCAGCCTAAATTTAATGGAAACTAAACAAAAAGGATTAATACTCCAGGTACCGTCACGTTCTCAATTCAGAAAACTCAAACTAGAAATCATAGCTCTTGATGGTTGTGCTCACCCTGAACAGACTGGACCAACATGCTGTACAACTAACCATGCTCAGATTCACATATATGATTAGAGTGAGCAAATAAATTGAAAAGAACACCTGGAGAAAAGTTTCACAAGCACAGGGAGAAACATTCAACCTCCATATGGAAGGAACACAGCCAGCCAGCAGACCCAGAAACATCTTGTAGTAAAGCGACAGCCATGACCACTGCACCACCAAGCTGCACAACTAAAAACCAGCTGTACAAACAATCCCATCTAGCACCACTGATGGTCATCCTGACATGACACTACAAATAAATGCTTTACCAAGGCAAGAAATAATCATGGCCTAGAAAAAAACAACAAATCATCTCAACTTACTTATTAATAATGTAGGTCAGCTGTGATCAAAATCAATGGGAATAAGCCATACATTTCTCATTATTTTATAATATATGACTCAAACAGGTTTGTAAGACAGACCTAATGAAGTAGCTTGAAGACTCTGTTGAGTCCTTTGGCAGGTGCCGATGCTAAAGGTACCTCTTTGCACTACTATCAAACACAGAGGAATTGCAACAATAAACCATGATGATAAGTATTTATGTATTAAGTTCGAAATAGAATAGATGACACAGAAATCTTCGTAGGAAGATGGGGTAGTTGGATGTGACAACAATGGGCACGATGACGGCTTAAAACAGCCATTCGAATGCAAGTATTTCATCTAACTTCAGCTAACTGCCTGACGCCTGACGGTTAAGGCAGCTTAGTCAGCCTGCACCTTGCCTTTGGCCACACCACACAAAACGCCCATCTGTTGAACAAAGTTATTCTGCTGCCCCTTGACCTCTAATACTAAATTTGTTGTACATCTTTGTGTCTAAACACAAACAAGCTTTTATGTTTCCACAGTTTTAATTTGACATTTTTTATTATTATTGTCATGGCCACAGGCTCGACACAAAGTAGACACCAAAGGGTGCTTTTACTGCTGGGATGAGAATAAATTGCCCTCACACACCTAAAGTTATTCTCAAGGAAACAATTAGGCACATTTTCTGAAAAATAATTCATTAACACGTAACAACAGCTTTTAAATTCTGAGTAGATGAATGCTTTTATTTATCTGTGTCCTAGAATTATTTAATGAACCAGTGTCAAGTAATTGTAGAAGCAGAAATTGGATTTACAGTGTTTCACATTTTAAAAAAATATGCAAAACGTGACTAAATATTGCCTTCAGAATTCAGTCACACCAAAATGATGCTTATGTCATGCTGTTTGAGTTGTTTTCAGACTATTCCCACTCATTTTCTATTTTTTGTTCCAACAAACCCATTTTTAAATTCTGCGTCATTGTAAATCACCCCAGTTAAGGTCTCTCACTAAACCTTTTCAATTGTGAATGTGTCCCCTTCAGAAAGTACATTCACACTCTTATTCGGATGTTTAATCAAATCTGATGTGAAAGGTAATGACTGGCTGTTGCATAGATTTTGGATGTCTCTGCTAATCAGGAGGAGACAGGCAGGCAGTTGTCTTTCAGATCTCTGATTAGAGTTCTGAAAGACAGCAAACAAATGAAGACCTGTATCAAGGGTATCTGTCTGCTCTCCTGGTTAAACAATTGTGGAACCACAGTTTAATAGCAACGTATCATCAACGCGTTTGCTATTGTTTCACAGCAATCCTTTAATTACCTTAACTAACATCTACCACCATCACACACAGTAACACAACCATTAGTCATGTATATGCAAATGATTTCAAATGATTGGAAGTCGATTCGACCATTTCATTTAGGTTGTTCATGTCTACCTTCTCATATGACCCTCAAAAGTGTTTCTAGAAATAGTAATCTAAAGGCTGCCTGCCATTGCCAGACATTTCTATCCAAAGTATCTTACATGAGAGGTACAAAGAAGGCAAAACTAAATCAGGGAGCAGACATCAAAGCAAGGGCCAGAAGAATTGTTTGAGTTTTATGAGACGCAAGAAGGGTTTTGTTGTTTGTTTTGTTTTGAAGACTTCTGGCTTCAGCAAGTTTTAGTCTCATGTATTATAAAAAAAACAGTCAATTAATAAACATGTTCTTAATTTCAGCCGGTCTAAACGTAAGCACCTTGCTCAGTGTGTAAATTCACTCAAAGCTGCTTCATCCTAATGTATATGTGAAACAGCAGGACACATCGCTGTTAAATGTGTAGCCTCTAAGTGAATAATAAATGACACTATCCTTCTGTTGGTATCATGTCAGGATAAATGTTTGGGTCACAAATGCTGAATGTTCTGTTCAACAATGTTAACGTGTTTATTGTGATACAAAATATGAACCACAATTGTTCGACTAAATCTAACCCAGCCATGCAGTGTTTGTTCTTTAACTGTTTCACATGGACCTGAGCGTTTATCACACAGTGCTATTATGCTGCTCTTTCAAGACAAGCTTGCTGCTACAGGGGGTGCTAATTTAATGGGTCTTAAAGGAGGAGCGGGAGAAATGACTTTTTTGAACATTTAGATTGGAGGATTTGTTGGTCAGTCAGTGCCATTGTGCACCACAGTGGACTATGTTTATATCACAAAAACATTGTTTTGACACAGAGTGGAGATAAAACTGAATCTGTGTTGGATTAATGTAGTTATAGAGCATTTCTCTTATGGTACACCACCTGTCGCAGGCTGCAGATTTTGAGGTTATGTGTGTTGACATTGTGCTGCTTTAAGAACAACAATATGATCTCTTAGAGAAGCCTCCTGCCATCTGTTGAGCTTTTGTCATCATGCATCACGGTGCAGCTGTTTCAGAACAATGACAGAAGTCACATGAACGTGTATTTATTACCAACATTTATATTCCACCTCAGTCAGTCCATACTCACTCTGGACTAAAAGTAGCACAGGTAGGTTATAACACCAACTCATCTATTATTTCCTGAATTTGCGGGCTGTGTATTTGTTGGTTTGACAAAACTAACACTTGGCAGGGTACTTTTGGTGCCACTGTGGGACAGCCATCTGGCCCAACACAACCCACTGGGAGATGCAAGAAGATGCACATCCAAGTCAGTTTCCTAGCTGTGGTTATGCTTGTTGTTTTTATCGAATATAGTTAGATGGGGTTTCATTTTTGCTGGAATGCGAACTAATTATATTACATCTCACAGTTAATCTCCTCTGCCACTAAAAAGTGTTGTGATTTACATATTTCATGGCAGGATTGTTTCAGACTCCTTTCTTGTGTTTGGTGAAAGTGATCCTTCACACTGCAATCAAATCTCCAGTTAACCTGACCTGACCGTACAAGGCTTTTATACTGTAGGAACTAAAAAAGGAGCTCAGCATTAGTCATCAAAGATGAAACAGGCAAATACTGTATATATGTGTATATATAAGTGTACATGTTTTAAAACATTCAGCATGTAAAAAATGTTAGGCACCACCTACCCCCACCCCCGAGTCTGCCTCATCAAAAATCAAGAAGAAAATGCTTAACATCTGTGCTGTCAGCAAAAAAAACTCACAGTATTTGTTTGTTTAAGTAAGCAAAATGAGCTTGGCATTTAAAAAGGCCTTATATGCACATATTGTGTGTGTGTGTGTGTGTGTGTGTGTGCGTGTGTTCTGATGGTGGCTTGACCCCCACCATAAACCTTGGAAATAACAGTCTGCATGATCACCTGCCGGGGGCAAAACTGTCAGGAGTGTGTCTGTGTGTGTTTTTTCTTGCTGGTGCATGCTGACCTTGCAGTGTCAGAAATATCAGCTGATGCAGATGCACACGCAGCCACATTTACTGGGCTTCTGTGACTACACAAATCATGACCATTTTTTCTTACACTCTTCATAGTTTCATTAGCTTCATTTCCTGTGATCCTTTTTAAAAGTATGAGTTTATTTTCTATTTCTGCCTGTGGTGGTTTTTCCTCGGTCATAAAAAGTACTTCTTTAGGCTGAATCACAGACTAATTAACATAAAGAGCACCTCTTTTCAGCCTAATATGGCAGCTCATGAATAATCTAGAATGAATGACAGTTCATTTACTGCCCAGATAAACCACCATGTAGATATCTGATAGAGTTTATATGCCCCAGGTCTAGTTCTGCCTCCCCTGTCCTTATATGTCTTATACATTTATAGTCGCTTTGCAATTATTAATTTTTTGTATATTTTATTGTGTTGAGACAAACATCTCAGTAACACTCTATCAATCAGTCTTTATGGTTATATAGAAGTCACAGCTAACCACACTACTCATCATCCGACTAATACCAATTACCCATGGTGAAGCAAGGTGGTTGTAGCATCATATGTAACCTCTAACCTAAAAATGTTCACATTGTCAGTATGAGTTTTAGTGTCTTATAATGATGAACATGTACAATGCTACATGTTTTCTAAATGCAGATACACACACAAACACATTACTCACAGCAACTAAGAAATATCTGACTGTTTTTAGAACTAGTGTGCATTGCTATTACACAACTATATTTTCTCTGAATCTTTTTTATTGCTGAGAAGATACCGTATTATCATAGATTTTTCGATTATGAAATGTCAAGAAGAAGTGGAAGTGTACTATCACGCCTTGCAGCCTGCTATGATCTGTTTTTATTTTACTTAAGATTTGCTTCTACTCGAAACTCTGATCCCTCCGAACTTCTATCTTCAGCCATGGGTTAACTCCGTTCTAGACTATTTATGGCTACCAGCCTCACCTCTTCTCTAGTCAGGAGGGGGAGGTCCAGCTTCTGTCTGCACATGTCTTGGTTGGACACTGCCATTTGGCCTGGAGAAGAGCTCACAAAACCCTCTTGAAGGCAGTCCAGTGTTGTGAGCGTTGGGCCAAACAACACCATTTTCCACCTCCCTCATACCAGACTGGCCAGAAGGTTTGGCTGTCCTCTGACCTGCCTCTGTGGAGAGTAAGGAGCTGGCTCCTTGCTTTGTTGGTCCTTTTCCAATCATAAAGGTCCTGAATCCTGTGGCTGTCAAACTCAAACTCCCCCTCTACTCACCCGCTCTTCCATCTTTCTAAGGTTAAACCTGTTGTCCAGAGTGACGCACAGCTAATTTCTTCATGGCCAATTTTTGCTACAAAGGCCTACATTTCTTATTTAAAGGGGGCTATGCTTCAGTCTTTCTCAATATGCCAGTTGCTCAGAAAGCTTCTTCTTATTCCAAAGGTTCCAGGATGGTTGCAGTTCTACTAAATGATGCACCTTGAAGCTGAAGGGTTCCTGGAAATGTCATGCTTCTTTTCTTTCCCAGGTCTTTTGCATTTAATTTACAGCTTTTCCCCATGCGTTTTGTAGCCACTGCCACTGCTTTCACTGTGATCACTGTGATCACATAAACGTCTAACAGGTGTACTCAAAATTTGGTTTGAAGTTTGTAACATAGATTTTTCAGTTTGTATGATTCACACAGGGAATAATCTAAACCTATCAAACCACGTGTTTACATCTTTGACGCTTATTGGTCCATTATTTACAAAAGTATGCAGAAGTAAGGAGGTAGATGCTGTCAATCGAGGGCACATTTGCAAATCAAATGCACATTTGCCCCAGATTTATCCTGCAGAAGATTTGTGCGTATAAACAAAAATAAATTAAATTCCACACAAAGTCAACTGCTCTTAAATCACAGATTGAGTGCTCTTGGATCGATAGATTTTCCCACCATAAGGACCACACCTGGGTTCACTAAATGATTCAGATCAAAAACCACTTCTTATTGGGGTTCTCAGGGCATTAGTTTTTGTCCAGTTACAATGTACACAAGCACAGTCACGTATTACGTATGTTCAAAAGCACCGAAGGCGTTCACTCCTTCCGTCAAAGAACCACGGCCTCACCCCCTGCATCTATATCTATCCTCAACCGCACTGTGGCCTAGGGATGTTGTATAATGTATAATAAGAAGTGGATAATGAATCAAAATATGGTTCAGAGTCATCCCTATTAAAGTTGCTCAGTGGCACATACACAAAAAACTCATCACATTTTATTCTGGATTACAGAGTTAAAAACTTTATGCTTTCACATTTTTGGGTAAAGCATGCACACCTGTAACCAGTTGTGCCCCTTGACACTGACACATGTGATCAGAACTCAAATAAAAAATTCCTACAGCTGTTCTAGACTTTCCCAATTATACTGATTATATAACACGTAACCTTTCTAATTCATGGAGTTAACAGTAGGAAAACAGTGAACTCTGTTTTATACCTACTTATTATGCCATCATTCTCTTTGAAATTCCTTCTGGCAAAAAATGTACACATGAACACATGTCATGCCTAAACACACACATTTTCCTAACTTTCTAACAGTAAGGGTTGTGCTCAAACCTGTCCTAGCTGTCATCAGGTCAGAGGCAGGGTGCACCCTGGACAGGTCACAAGTCTATCACAGGACTTATACAGACAAACAGCCATACAACCATACACACTCACAGACACACCTACAGACAATTAAACTAATCAGTTGACCTAACATGCATGTCTTGGATGATGGGAGGAAACCGGAGAACCTGGAGGAAACCCACGCAGACACAGAGAGAACATGCAAACTTCACACAGAAAGGCACCAAATCCTTCTAGCTGTGAGGCACTGGAGCTAACACCACCGTGCCGCTCTGATTCAGATAATCATATTAAATTGAATATTACACAACTAACCCAACTAAATCTAAATGATGGTTTCAATTTTTAGGGAAAAAAGCTGTCCAAACCTGCCTTGTTCTATGAGAAAAGGTAATTGCTACCTAAACCTACACTGAACAAAAATATACGCAACAATTTTGTTTGGAAGAAGAATCCATTTTTGCTCCCATTTTTCATGAGCTGAACTCATCTGTAAATTTTACTACATACACCCATGACTTTCAAATTTTGTTTTCAAATCTGTCTAGATGTGTGTTAGTGAGCACTTCTCTTGCCCAGATGATCCATCCCACCTCACAGGTGTGGCATGTGGAGGTGCTGATTAGACGGCATTAATATTGCACAGGTGTGCTTTAGACTGCTGACAATAAAAGGCCACCCTGAAATGTGCAGTTTGATCAAACAGCACAATGCCACAGATGTCGCAACCTTTGAGGGAGCGTGCAATTGGCATGCTGACTGCAGGAATGTCTACCAGAGCTGTTGCCCGTGAAATTAATGTTTCTCTACCATAAGCCGTCTCCAAAGCGTTTCAGAAAATTTGGCAGTACATCCAACCGGCCTCAGAACCGCAGACCACGTGAAGCCACACCAGCCCAGGACCTTCACATCCAGCCTGTTTACCTCCTGGATTGCCTGAGACCAGCCAGCCGGACAGCTGCAGCAACAGCCGGTTTGCATAAGCAAAGAATTTCTGCACACTGTCAGAAACTGTCTGAGGGAAGCTCATCTGCACGCTTGTCATCCTCATCGGGGTCTGGACCTGACTGCAGTTTGTCGTCGTAACCGACTCGAGTTGGCAAACGCTTACATTTGATGGCGTTTGGCACGTTGGAGGCGTTCTGTTCACAGGTTTTCACTGTTTAGGGAAGATGGCAGACAGTGTGTGTGTGTGAGTGGTTTGCTTTCTGCTCCTCATCGTTGTGGATTGAGTGGCCCATGGTGGCGGTGGGGTTCTGGTGTGGGCAGACGTGTGTTATGGACAACGTACACAGGTGCATTTTATTGATGGCATTTCGAACGCACAGAGGTACCGTGACGAGATCCTGAGGCCCATTGTTGTTCATCCACGACCTCATGTTGCAGCTTGATAACGCACGGCCCCATGTTGCAAGGATCTGGACACAATTCCTGGAAGCTGAAATCAGTTCTTGCACGGCCAGCATACTCACCAGACATGTCACCCATTGAGCAGGTTTGGGATGCTCTGGATTGGCGTATACGACAGTGTGTTCCAGTTTCTGCCAATATTCAGCAACTTTGCACAGCCATTGAAGAGGAGGGGACCAACATTCCACAATCAACAACCTGATCAACCCTATGTTGATGAAGATGTGTTGCCCTGCGTGAGGCAAATGGAGGCCACACCAGAGAGTGACTGGTCCCCCCCCTAATATTGAGAACAATATTTGAGAGCCATGGGTCTTTTGTATGTAGTACAATTTTCAGATGTTTGAGTTCAGCTCATGAAAAAACGGGAGCAAAAGAGGTGGACTTGCTGGTGTGTTGCAGATCATTGTCCTGCTGCACAGGAAGTGCACTTCAGCTTGAGGTCACAAACTGATGGATGGACATTCTCTTTCAGGAGTGCCATCATCCATATCACACTACCACCAGCATGTTGGACTTTATGTCTGATGTTCCTTTGAGTTGACTCGTTTGTTTTTTCTCCAGATGTAACAGGACAAACACCTTCTGGAAAGTTGAACCTTTGTCTCATCAGTCCAGTCTCTTTTTAACTGTTGAGTCATGAACACTGAGTTTTCACTTAGGTTTAGACAGGTATTGTTCCTTTAGTAAATAAAATTATCATCTGAAAACTTATTTTTAAATATGCAATAAATAAATCAATGTTTTCAGCCAGATTCATATAGTATATATAGTATATGTAAGCATATAGTACCACTAGTCACTGTAAGAAACCCTGGTTACGTTTGTTGCACCGGGTTGTGGAACTACTATAACTTACCATACTATACATGTATTCATATATCTTTTCACCATTCAGC
Source organism: Microctenopoma stevenorrisi (assembly GCA_032270685.1). Taxonomy (NCBI): domain Eukaryota; kingdom Metazoa; phylum Chordata; class Actinopteri; order Anabantiformes; family Anabantidae; genus Microctenopoma; species Microctenopoma stevenorrisi. The sequence continues at coordinate 20,234,239 of JAUMTR010000005.1, read as the reverse complement.
ATGTTTGATTGTAACCATCTAGTGTAGCCTAAAATTCTAAATGCATTAGAACCCATGTCCATACAGGTACGTTCACACTGTGTGATCTACACTGAGATGACTGAGGGAAGTTTCAACCATACTGGCAGACAGTTCAGTCACTTTGTCCTAATCACAAAGAGCAGCAATCTTGAAATAAAAGTCTGCATGCAGAATAAAATCTGCTGGGCTGCTAAATGTCCTTATAAACAAAATGGCGTCTAAGATTTGCTGTCCTCTCCTTTTTGGGTACAAGTGTTGTAATTTTTGATTGCTTAATTACCTAAACATTCATCATACTTCACAGTCAATGTCTTTATCAACAAACAAACAGTCAGAGTAGATTTATTTTTGGAAAAAAACAGCAGATTTTGTATGTAACTCCAGAGAGGAACACTTGGGTAATGCATGTGCATTTGTAAAATCTCCTTGGATTCTAATCATCCTGATTTTTTTCTTTACAAAATAAATTTTGTCCTGATAATTGTTTTTTAAAAGAACTGTCTAATTCAGTGATTCTCAACAATGTTAAAAAAAGTGGGTTCATAGAATTGACAATAAAATAATCAACAAATACACTATTTAACAAATAACACGAGTGATGCATTTTAAAGGGAAATTAACAGCAGATATAACAATTTAGGAAATACACAAGCAAAACAATGTTTTTCCCAGTCAACCCTTCTGTCAATACACATATTTGTTAGTTTTAATGGTGTCAGAATAAAAGCAAATAAATCTACTGTCACTGGGCAGAGCTATTTTTGGTCCTATGCAGTACAGTGAACAGGGAACCCTATTGTTTCTATTATGTTTCCTGACTCATAAGATGAGTATTCCTGTATGAAACACAATAAAACGTAATACTAACAATAAGACTCATTTGTCCATCAACAGAGCTGGCAGGTACAGTAGCTCTTCACATCATCTATGGAAGCTACCGTAACTGTATTTTTACTGTCACCAAAGTGAGAGAAGAGAAGAAAGGCAAAACTGAATCCTCTCCTTCCACTTTACAAGCAGTTCATACAGCATCCGTGTCATTACTGTGCCAGGATGTGTGTACTGTATGCTTGTTTGGTGAAGGCTGAAGAAAAGCAAGGCAAACCAGAGAAGTAAGCAACTGCATGGAGAGAGCGTCAGGCCACACAGAATACCGACAGAGCGTTTACCTGCCCCTGCGTTCTGCCCGTATGCCGTGTAGCCGCCGCCTCTTCCACGGGTCCCCCTACCTGAGCCGCGAGCTGCTGCTACCGCTGCTGCTGCCACTGGTGCATACGCTGTAGCTGGGAAGCCTGAAAAACAACACAGAAGCAGGAACTCAAAATTCATTTACTGATACTACATTTGCATTTTCAAGTTGGACAGGGTCTGTGCTGACCTTACTGTGTATAATAAGCACTACTTTTTGGGTTTCATTTCTCAAATATTACAGTATAACTACTGCACAGACACTGCCGCAATAGCATAGCACTCAAACTCTATGTAAGCCCAAGGGTACATCTTTCACCATCTTACAACACTGTGAGTGTAGTCGTTCACATTCACACAGTGTGAATGGTACACGTGCAGTGATCAGTGATAATCTGCCCATTGTTAGTTCTGTGATTATGCAATGCAATGGTTCTGTTTATACGATTTGGGGAAACCTGCAGTCAGTTGAGATTGAGGAATTCACATGGATGAGTACCAGTAAAAAACTTCGTCCAGAGGCACAGACTCAAATTCCTAGAACTATGTTGCTATATAAGAACCCTCCCTTTTACCACGGATTAACCTGTATTAATCAGGTTATGGATGGTTATTTTCACAATATAGAAAATAACGTGAACCACAATGACAGCTGGCGTTGGTGGAAATTGGTGCTGTGTAAATTAACTAGCTCTCAAAATACTAAGCAGCCAAGTAAGATGCGTGTGATATTTAAACAATACTTGTGTTGCACTATTGGAACACATCTTTTCTCTATTGGTCAAACACTATATAACTTTACTTTACTTTGCTTGGCAGACGCTTTTATCCAAAGCGACTTACAAGGAGCTAGCGCTGTGTGTGTGACTCAGGGACACACCTGGTAGGGGATTGAGTAGTAGTCAGACGGGGTTCGAACCCACAACCTTCTGCATCCCAGTCTGACCCTTAACCCATTAAGCTACCATTGAACTAAATTTACCCCTAGTTATTGACATACATTAATCAATTTCATGTGTATATATATATTTAATGTTTTGTTTAAATGCAATAGATACCGTTCTTGTCAGGTTTCCTACTTATTTCCAGTCCCTGACTTTTATTATTGGTAACCTGCTTTACTATTTAATTTTCCCTGATAGTTTTCACCTGTGTTTTTAACCTCCCCCTCCGCCACTGAGCGCTGCCAGATTGTTGGACTATCTTGTATCGTCAACTCTCCAGTCTACTTCTCGAACCTGATTTTCCTGATTTTATCTGGGTCCTCAAACTTAACCCCTTACAGTTCTGATTCTACAGCGAATTTAGGACATATGATAAACTATGACAAATGGTGGTGAATATTGTCCAGATGACGACATGTGGATGATGCCTGATGGTGAGATGAAGCTTCATGAACCTTTGAAGCTTTTACTCATGAGCAGATTGATTAGAAGGACATCAGGATGATGTTTGTGATGCCAGTGCACAAGTTAATAACTAATTAATACAGGGTCTGCTTTTAATTTACATTTCACCACGTGCCATCTTGTTTCCATGTATGCTCACACTCCATGTCCTCCAACAGTAATGCCCATATAGGTTGTTTGTCCTAACCCTCTCACAACAAAAAGCGCATTGTAGGAGTACCCCCATGTACTGTCATTAACATGCTTGAAATGGAGGACCCAAACGCAGACCAGAGACAAGAGAGGGTTCAAACAAAGGATGTTT
>JAUMTR010000005.1:20216940-20230612 GCA_032270685.1 Microctenopoma stevenorrisi | reverse complement strand
GGAGAGAGAGGGGAGTGGTTAAGTTGAGGGAGGAACAAAAGACACATGAGGGCTCAAAGAGACATGACACTGACATGTACAGTAGCCTTTGTTGCTTGATAGCACCCATTTCTATGTCTGGTTCCTATTGGTAATGTGGATGTCATCTTCTACAATTCAACTCAAAATATGTACTTTGTTACCCATTCACCCAATTTCCTCTAGACAATCTTTGAGGGTATTAATAGTTGATGGCCGGTTATGTTCACAGCAGATGTGTTGATTGTTTATTGCTGCTTTTACACCTACGACCTACGATGTAATTCAGTTTGATTATTCTCAGTCGATAACAGCATGTCCTGCACACTATGGCCTGAAAGGTGTGAAGGACCAAATGATAATAAACATCTGGTATATTCTGAAGCAAAACACCCAGTTGTCCTGGCACTAACTTTGGGAACCTCGAGATAACCTGCAGACACTTGCTTCCTCTGGGACCTTAGGTGAAGCATGTGAGTTACCAGAACAGACCTGTGCCTTACCTCCTTGTTCCTTGTAATTAATAGGTGCAAAGCAGGTGTGAGAGAGAGCACAGGAGCATAGCAGATATAAGAAGCAGCAGATACGGCACAGTGGGCTGACTGGAAGGGCAGAGGAATGCAACCAGCGGATGGCCCGGATACTTTCTTTACTTTACTTGGCAGACGCTTTTATCCAAAGTGACTTACAAGGAGAAGACACCAGCAATTACCATTTAAATTCTCGTAAACGTGGAGATACTACAACAAGGATCCCTGATAGGGCCTAATTCGTCAAGACAAAAACATGCTAAGAGATTGTTTAGTGCTAGATAACATACTGAGTGTGTGTGTGTGTGTTGGACTCACTTGAAGTACTTTTTGAACAAGTGAGTTTTTAAATGTTTTTTGAAGGTGGTGATACTGTCAGCCAGTCGAATGAGGGAGGGGAAAGTTGTTCCACCAGCCAGGGACCACAAAGGAGAAAAGACTTGATTGTGATCTGACTTTCAATGTTACTATACTACTTTGGCAAGTCAAAGAGGTCCAGGGCGGTTCATAACATGCTTATTGTTCTCTATGGTTAAGTGTTCTGTTTGTAAAACTAATATGCTAGCACTGGTGGGAGAAACTCTATACTTGGTATTGTACTCAGCATAATTGTTGATTATATTATTTTTATTTTTTTATGTCTAATGCATTTCTGGTCCGTAATTTGCAAATCAAACAGAATCTATTATGCTACTTTACTCTACTTACGAATAGTACAAAAAAAGAAAAAACACCCAGATAATATTTAAACTCAGAATTATTAATCTTCTTCTCATTAGCTAGAGACTTAGGTAGTGTGAAGCTGGGCCAGTTAGCTAAAGTATAGAGTGACTTGAGCAGCATAGGATTAGTAAAGGTTAAAAAAAAAGTCGAAGGAAACGCACTTGCTGAGATGCTTACCACCCACAAAAAGTCTAGGCAGGCTTAATTCAATTTCAGGGACCCTTTATTGCTCGACAGATAAAGCGGGTTAGTGGGCCATTGTGCATAGCATGTCCCTCAGGGGTTTCTGGGATCTGGGATTGAGGACAAAGATGCTAAAAGTGCTTAAAGAACAAAAAAGGTGGCGATAAAGTTTTTCAGATTTCTACATTTGTCTGTGTTCCTCCCTTTCCTCCTTCTCCTCATAAGAAGTGCCAATCTCGCCAATCCAATCTGTGGGAGATGCTTCAGACTGACAGACTACCAAAGATCTGCAAGGCTGTAACTGATGAAAATTGAGAAATCTTAGCTAAAAGCAAATATTATATACTATATATAAATTACATGCAGTGCTGTTTTTTGTATTTTTGTCACCCTTAATTTATATATCAAACTCATTTTAACATCACACAGAGATAGCTTGATTAAATACAAAATTCTGATTAGTTCACTATTTAAAGAGGACCTGACCTGGTAGCTCAGTGCGACCTGGTAGCTCAATGGGTTAAGCGTCTGAGTGGGGTGTAGAAGGTCGCAGGTTCGAATCTGGTCTGATTCCTAGTTCATCACCTACCAGGTGTGTCCCTGAGCCAGACGCCCAGCGCTAGCTCCTTGTAAGTCGCTTTGGATAAAAGCGTCTGCCAAGCAAACTAAAGTAAAGTAAAGTAAAGATGTTCAAACCTGTCTGCGCTTGTCCCCGAACCTGATTCTCCTGGATCAAGGTTTGTGTGCTATTACATTTGTCAAAACCTAACATTTGTATACATTTAATAAAAAGGACCATCAAACCTACAGTCAAACATAGTGGTGGTAGTGTCATGATCTGGGGATGCATGGACAGCTTGTCTTAATTGAGGAAATCATAAATTCTGCATATAGCACACTGGGATCTGCTGCAGGACAATGAGCTAAAAACCTCAGCACATCCACCTCTGAATGACCAATTTAAAAAACAAAAGTGGCCTAGTCAAAGTCCAGACTTAAATCAAGAGGAATTCACCTTCATCATAGAGTCAAGGAAGGTTTTCCTCCTAATAAATCTTTAAAAATATTCATTTTGTATTCATTTTTATTCTGATCTGAATCAGTTAAGGACTGGTGACAGCTATGTTAAAAAAGTTTATTAGAATAGTAAAAATGTAACATGCATATTCTAGCTCCGGTATTGTGAAAGATGTCTGAGGCCTTCACAAATAGATTACCTCTCCGTACGTATAATTAACAAAGAGAGCCTTGTTCAACTGTAAATACCCATGGATACAAAGTAGGTCCAGAGGTAATGGATATGTGTCTCTCCGGAATTATCTCCAACAATGCAACCGCCTTCAGTTGTGATATTTGGAAACAGATAGTGAGGACAAACAGCCTCAACAAGGTACTGCACTGCACTACCTTCCAATTACACAAACACACAAGCACAGGAATGCACACGTACACAAATACACAGTAGCTATTTTTGTAATCTCCAATCTGAGCTAATGGTGGATTACACATAGCTATATTTGAAGGCATTAAGGCACAGCAGGAACCAAATTGGTACAGCTATCCATCCCTCTCCTCAAAACAGACAACATATTGTTGACACATTCTCTGTGACTTCCTTCCTCTCCCCCATCCTGTCATTGAGGACATAAAAGCCTGCTACCTTTGTTTGCCACACTCCAGGTGAGTGCAACATCACAGGGACTGAGTACAGATGTGGGTTAAAATGCAGCTGTCAACTCCTATCCTGCAGTAAAAAACAAGACGTGAAGGGCTAAGAGGAAGGGCTGCTCTCTGAAGGACTCACACGGAGCTGAGTTCTCAGAGAAATCTATATCATGTGAAGCAATACATCAAAATATAGACATCAAACTTAAGACATATTCTTCTTGAAGTGAACCACAGCTGATTTTCACTTCTGTTTTTCTGTTAAAGTAACTGGATTTGCAAATAATACTTACAAAAATCATCTTAGACATTTAGCCTTTAAATTGTTGTTGGTCAAAATACATCCAAATACATTTGTCAGCATAATTAAATGTCAACCTGAGGAATGTCTTATCTGCTCATCCAAGTCTCCCACCTGGACTCCCTCTTTTCCAAACTCGTTTTATCTGGTTAAAACAATGGCAAATAACTTCTTGAAGCTATTTCAGAAAGAAATATCTGACTGCAAACTGCAAAATGATGCAAATGAAGTCTTCATCTAAAAGGTAAACAAGCAGCAAAAAGTATGAGCACACAGTAAGACTCCTGTATTTCACTCACTGAGCAGTATTACATTTCCCTATTCTGACTCCTGTAAACCACATTAAAAAATAAAAAGCAAAGCCAAAATATTACAGGGCTAAATCTAAAGACATTTCAGATGGCAATAATGAAATAAAAAACAGGCTTTCGTCTGTGCTTTCCAATAATTATTCATGTGATGCCTCACCTCATTGATGGTGCATCGATCTGTACAAGTTCCTGTGAGGCCCAAGTGATGCAAACATGTTGTAGAGGGGATGATTGGGGTGAAACATCCAATTAGAGGGTAGAGGTTCATCACAGGGAGGAAGGGATTGGATAGGACACTTGGGTCATGCTGGGGTATGACTGGATAAAACTCCCTGGTGCTATCAGAGGCGCTCCACTGCTCTGCTTGACAATGAGGCCAATTACTAGTCAGCAGGGCAAGACCTGAGAGCTACAGCCTGCATAACTTGGCTGGTACACGTAACATGAGGGCAGAACAAGAGAACAGTAATCTTAATTCCTTTAAATCTCTGCTCAATTCCTCCCTGAGCCAAAAACCCACCACACATTACGACTTTAAAATACTTTTATGATATCATATCACTTAGCTTAAAAAAATTATTAAGACAGTTAATGATATAAAAAATTAGGTTTAAAAACCAATGTCCAAAAGACACTAAGTCTGTTTATCCCTTATGAGGTCGTCCCAGTCAGCTTACTTTTTACTGTAGGTGAAACTGCTTCTTTTAAGTTAAAGCAACAACAAATAATACTTTTCATATTTTTGTTTGAGAGGAACTGCACCTCGCCTGGGAAAGAAATGAGAGCAGACGGCCACAGATGACCACGATGTCTGATGCAGATTAAATAAAATTGTATTCTCCACTAACTGTTGTGATGGTGTGTTGCGTGATGCAGGAATAGCAGTGGTTCACCTGTGACAGATCCAACACCACAACCAGATCACAGAGCACGTGAGAGGAGACGTTTCCCACCATGCCTTGAGGTCCTGCAGCTGTTTGAAAGAAACTGCAGCGGCTTGCTGTAGTTATTGTTGCCATTGTAGGCATGACATCAAATTTTTCAGATGTTAAGGGTTGATGATCCCTGACCTCGGAGGAATGAAAGCATTGTGTGAGCAAGCGTCCCAACATGAAATATGTTTAATATCTGTAGTAACTGTGACTGTAGCTAAGGAGGAGTCAAGTGGGAGGGCATTTCCTTTTCCATTATGAGTCAGTGTTCATTTCTTTCCAGGACCATGATTTAGTATGACTGACCATGAGTATTATGTGCTATTTTTTCGAGGGCTGGTCTGTTGACACTCAGGCCACTCCTTAATTCCAACAGTTGTATAAATGTACCTTCTCTTCAGTTTGCACAGTACATGCTAGTAATTAATGACCATCAACTGTGTACAACCTTTTGTGTTACTCCATGAAAATAGTTATCATTAGATAATGGGAGAACACTACAATGATCTTGTTCTACAACATCCACTTTGTCTGACTACAGGGTTAATAAACAGTTTTAGACACTCACATCCCATGCAGAAGGTTGGGTGGATGGATGAGTGAGGAAACACAGGACTTTCCCTGTAGGAGACCAAGATTTGATTACACTGTGAAATGTTACCACGGGGTGCTATTTCGAGACACACTCCTAAGGGATGTATAAGAATGTTGGGAAAAATAATCTTGGAGGGATTGTTGCGCTTGTTTGTACACACAAAAATGACAGGTGGCCAATCTCTGCAGGGAGTGGATAGAAGGCATAGGAATGATGTGGAGAGAGAGGGTCTCCAGAGCAGTTCAACCAGGTTTACGAACAGATTTGATGAAGCCTAACGGTAGAGGAAATGCCAAACAACTCGGTGTCATTGGCATCTGACTACACAGAAGAGGACAACAACATATACAAGATTTCTAAAGGTGGAACAGATTTAAAAACAAGCTGGATCAATTGAAAAAGTTCTCCCTTGAATAAGCAATACGCTTAAATCAAGATGTCGCATAACTTCAGGTCAAAAGAGCTTCTTCAATGTTATTGGTCATGGCCTACATTTTATATTGAAGCTATGTGTGACCACTCTCTCTCTCACCCTGTGCGGTCAGACAGGTCTGTCACCTCAGCATGGTCTCTGCATGGTCTCTTATCACACTGCTGGCATGTAAACATCACATCTATTCACTCTCTGTTCTTTTGTCTTAACAGCCAAACAGGACGTTGTCCCCAAACACCAGTACTGAGATACATGTTCTTTGACAAACATACATGTTAAATCTAACACAATGTTACATGAATGACTGCTGAATAATTTCAAAAGACATTTATCTCTTATCTTATCTCTTATCAGGTTGTCCCAGTCAGCTTACTTCTTACTGTAGGTGGAACGGCTTCTTCTAAGTTCAAGCAACTACAAATAAGTTTCATATCACTGTATTTGGACATAGTTGCCATTCAGCAAGAAGAGTAAACAAGAAGAGTAATAATAATAATAATAATAATAATAATGAATAATTTATTGATCCCCTTGGTGAAATTGTTGTTTGGACAGCTGCTAGACCTTTGTAAGGGCTACAGGGTATCAGTGTCTTGTCCAAGGACACCTCGACATGTAACCTAGTGGGAATCGAACTCTGCACCTTTGGGTTTGAAGGCAACTGCTCTACCTATCATCTGTGCATAGCCAATTATGCACTAACCAAAAGTGAAACATGGCATCAAAGAGTGTTTTGCAGACAAGGAGAAGGTAAAAGAGGAAGGAGGAGAGGGCAGCGTTTATTAACGGGACCTGGTGGAGAGTCACCCCTACGAGGCAGTGACACCACACACGCGCAGAAGCAGGCACGCACCGCTGTGGTGGCGACCTTCAGCCCTCATCAGAGGCTGACCGTCACAAGCAAACACAAGGGGACAATTGATTTGTGGGCGCATGACTTGGGTGGGTGTGGGGATGTGGGTGGTATGGGGCCTCCAGGCACTGAAACAAACCATATCAGACAGAGAAGGATGAAGATAAAATAAAGGCCAATGGTAAAGAAAAGCTGTAGGTTTTGGAATAAATTCTAAGTTATTCAAAACGATTTCAAAACTATTTCTGAAATTGTGAATATAAGTTCAGTAGTATTTAAAATACTTGTTTACAGTAATTCAGTGAGCCTGACAAACAGATTATTTTGCACATTTACATTCTTTACTGTAGTCTTTAGTCACTAAAAAGCCTTGAAGCTGCACTTGGAGGTATTGTTGCAAATGTCACAATGTTTGTTTGGTAGTACATTAACCCTAACCCCACCCCCCCACCCCCCGCAGACACATGCACAAAGTATAGAAACCAGTAATGAAACCCATGGAAGCAGGTTTAAAATGAGATCTATAGCAAATAGAAAAAAGCCGTACAAACGCCGGAGCATAAACCGTAATCATCACTGTTGCCATTTCCCATCAGCGCGCTGTTTCCCACACACATCAACATACTACATTCAAGAAAGCCGCAAATGGGCTAAGAAAAACAAGATAAGGAAATGGAGAGAAGTTGACTTTGAATCGGCCTGAATATAAAGCCTCTGTAATAAAACAGTGTTAAATGGAGCCAAAAGCAGTTAGAATAGAAGCACAGAGGCAGAATGAGCAATCCCAGCCTTCCCGAAAACACACACGCCGACATGAGCCACTGTGTTTGACCTCCTCTGAATTGAGTCCCTGGCGAGGATTATGGGCAGTGCTTCAGAAAAAGATGAGCTCCTCGTTTTCTCAACAGTCGATTTTAACCTCTACGGTGAGCCAACTATTCTAAACCCCTCTATGCTGTGAAAGGGGAGAGATGTGGAGGCAGAGGAAGAAAAGAATAAAAAAAAACACTTTCCACCTTTCATGTCCGAGGACCAAGGTCATTCAGGTGCTATCAGGGAATCACAAGGAAAGTGAATAGGTGGGAAGAACAGCGGTCGGCGGGGGGGGGAGCCATGGGATTAAGAGCAAAGCTGAAAAAGATTTTTTCTAAAGCAATCAGTTTCACCTTAACGGGGTCTTTATAAAGGGTCCCCGATCGGATGAGGCAGGAATGAAAGAAAGATATCCAAGTGTAATGTGCTGCCAAGGCAGATCGAGTGTTTGGTCGCTGACGCCAGAGAACACCACCCCTTTGCTTCTGTCTTTATCTGGCAGCTCCATAGATAAATAACAGCTTCCATCTCGTTATGGAGAGACTGACACACTAAGCATTATGTTTGTAATTGCAGCTACAGACTCAATGTAGAGACTTTGATCCATCGCTCAGCCTCAGGGGACGCAGCTCTGCCATCAGTACTCTCTGGAGCAACCGCTGTTGATGAGGAAGGGCATTTGGAGGAGATATCACAGTTGGAGGAGGCTGGGATTTGACAAGCTGTGTTGGCCAACCCTAGTGGGCCATCAGCTGTGTGTGTGTGTGTGTGAGAGAGTGTGTGAAGAGTGACAGCAGCCTGCCGTGCTCCCTGGTGTGCTGTGGTCTGTGGCCTTGAAGGCAGCACTGTCCGGAGGCTGACGTATTTTAATCCTGTTTCCTCTGGCTGTGTCACACCATGGGACTCCTCCAGCACTGCTCCTTCTCTCGCCCCATTTCTACCCCAACCCTTTGCTTTTTAATCAGTGTTCAAACAGGGAAACGTTGCAGTGTTTATGCTTTAGAAATGTAATATATTATACAAATGAACTATGGAAAAATAAGCTCTTTGACTAACCTGCACATGAGTGACCTTGACAGTTGCAGAAACATTACAGCTCTAACTTGCCAGGTAACCAACATTTCAACATTTTCTAACAACTGCTTTTGTCATTCAAACATATGTGTGTACGAGTTCCAGAGGGAGAGTGTGGGTAGAACCGGTGCTATTATATATGTACAGGACGTCCTACAGTGACTACAGTGAACGAAATGAAACGTTGACCTTTGTTTGCTCTCATCAAAATTAGCAGCAATGTGTCACCTAAACACTTCTACAGCTGAGGATGAGATGGGACTACAGGCTGACACATCTCGCTCAACAGTGTTGGAATTGACTCACAGCTGCAAATGACCTTAACATGATGAATGTGCTGCGTTTTTCACTGCAGTATTCAGCTCTTCTTATTAACTGTATGCAACTCAGCATTTTCAGGTCTAAATACTGTTACAATGTGATGAAGATCATTTGAAAGCCTGCTTGAGGCTGGTGACTGTTTGTGATCAGAGGATGGTAATATGGAGGGTATGCCACGCGGCACCACACGGTGCCGCGTGGCAATAATATAACAAGCATTAAACATATTTTAATGTGCCATTAAGCTTTTAAATAGTGTTTGTCGTTTCTCTCTTCCTCACTCACGCTCTCTCTTTTGCCTCCTCTTGGAGTGATTATCCCGTTACGTTTTATGTCCCATTTATTAGGACTCTTTTTGTTTGAGCCCTGTCTTGTCCTAGTCTGTATTTGGGTCCACAGTTTAGTACATGAATCTGACAACACTGCAATATGGTCATCACCATAAAGGTATTGAATTATATGATATTAAAGTTGTATGCTATATACTCGAAGTATGTACATGCACACACACACACACACACACACACACACACACAATTACATATATTTGGAAAAGTGGGTGACCCTGATCTAAAGGATTAGCAGTCCTAGTTTTCACCCAGTCAGCTTGAGTTGACTGCGTATGAATCTTGATGTAATGCCCATTGTCCATAACAAGGACTTCAGGACTTTAAACAACACACATAAAACAACCTCTACAGCTACAGTACACAGGAACGACCCAGAAACTCTGACAGCAGCCATCTGTGCATAAGCAGATTGTACCTGCCTTTCAAACATATTAAACACAGACACAGTCACAGCCACTACAACTTTCAGGTTTGATTAATCACATTACAATTTATACTCAATTTATGTATTTGCCTTTTCTCCTCTCTGTATTTTGCGCATTTGAGACAAAAACACCACCTTGCATATTTTTTGCATATTTATTAAGACAAAGGTGCAAAGTCAACTGTGTGCACACCCTCACCCTTAGTAGATCCATTTGCACCAGGTGTCATGATGTCAAAATATTGTTATCAGGTCAGGAAGCACTCATGCATTAAAAAACTGAGCACACAGTTGAGAGTTTGGAGGGTGGGTGAGTTGGGTGGTTAACATCGTTTCCAAAGCCTGTAGTGCATTAAGGGTCATGGATGCAGCCATGAAAAGTCAAAACCAACAATAAATGTATTAAAATATTTGTTCAACAATTTGACCTTCTGCATTTTGAAAAGCAAAAATTGCTTCTAACTCACTTCCTTTGTGTCAAAGTGTTAGAGGTTAAAAAACAAAGAAGACTACTTTTGCCTAAAAGGCTACGGGCATTAGTTTCACCTGCAGTAAATCCATCTGCAACACAGAGCAACAAACATTTCTGCTCGTGAAAATGAGTCAATGCTGCTTCAGTTAAAATAATTACACAATAATAACATATGCAAAGCAAATTTCACAGAAGCAGCAATTCCCTCTGTATCCTAGTGGAAGAAGGTATAGTCACATGTTGGCGGTAGTGCAAGATAGGGAACTGGCACGTCAGCCCACCTCCCACTCTGCTAAATAAACCATGAAATCAGGTGTTAAGTGTGGATTACTGATGACTAGCTTTCTAGGTGTAGCTCTGGTGTTTCCAATTTTAAAGGTGTTTAGAGGCAGTGAATGGGGAAATAATAGCTTAGCGTCACCTTATCAAATCAAATTTAAAGAGGAAGGAGGGGTTGCATTTTGCTGAGATTAGACTGCTGTGTGTGGGTTGCCAGGAAAAGAATTTGTCCTTTAAGTAGAGCTGGTAAGACTGGGTTGATGTGACAGCATTACATATTCATCCTAAAGAACCCTGCTGAGATCTGATGCACAAGCAAATGTGTGACAGAAGAGGAATTAGACAGTTTAAAAGCAAACTTACCAGGAAACTGGTAGCTATAGCTCGGGGCGAAACCAGTGTATCCTCTGCCGTATGTAGCTACAATATTAGGATAACCTGGAGAGAAGGGAGGGTATTACTGTTAATAAATAGTCATCTCAGCATACAACTATATGTACTGTATGTCTTTTTCTTCCCAAACAAAAGGCTATCATATATTTTGTAGTCAGACTGAACAACTTTTGGTTATAATGCAATCAGCCTAAATGAATGAGTGTGTACTGAGATGTGAGGGTGGGTTTAAGGGAGAGAAACCTAAAGGCTGGGATTAAACTTAGTTTACATAAAATGTTTCGACTTTATCTGTTCAGTGGCCACACTCAAAGGAGGAGAAAGGCGTCATCACATTTAGACACACAAACAGATGATGGCATGAGCAGCGATGTATTCTCACCTCCAAGCAGAGAGGTGTACTGGGAGCACACAGCACTCTTAATGTCAGATGGGTGTGTTGACACCCAGTTGTTTTTTCTCAACACTTCTATTCTCAATATTCTTTTTTTTATAACATCAAATAGCACCATGGTTATCCTCATTAACAGGATCATTATCATTTTCTTTGATGAAATAATCTTGGATGTTTTGTTCTTTTTTCCAGAGTAAATAAAAAAGATAATGTTTTGGTTTCCTCATAAAATCCCAAAAGGCTGAGGTAGACAGAATAGCAGTGGAGGTAAGATCAGATCAAGGATGCAAAGTTCATTAATGTGACCCCATAAACAGACCGGGTTCTAACTATTGTCTGAAGTTAGGGCCACATCTAAGATAGTGGTTGACAAAAATGCAGCTTTTCATCTACTTATACTGTTTTGGGAAATAAACCAAAGGCAAAACAGATGACAGTGGTGCCTCTCCTACTTTCCCATTGTCATGAAAGCCTGGTGTGTTTCCAGAATATAAAGAACATACATGGATGCAGAAAAGTAGTGGACTTACTCAACATGCCCATGCCCAGCATAAAGGCATCCATTGTATACGGTAGACCCCTGGCCCGACCTCGCGTCCCTGGAGGGAACATCACTTCCTTAGGCTGAGCCTTTTTGCATTCTACCTGTGGAGCATGGACAACGACAACACTGTTCACAACAGAAACTGGTCCATTTAACAGTTTACTTCTACTACAAACCCATGTCCAGAAAAGTTGATTGACTGACTTTTCTAAAATGCAGTACAAAATAAAATCAGTGATTTGCTTATTCAATTCCTCTACTTTAATTCATCCTCATTTATATAGCACCAAATCATAACAAAAGTCATTTCAGAAGAAGAATCATCTTTATTATCATGAATACATTTTTACATATTACAACTGTCCCACTTGAGCAAACACTAGGCAACAGTGGAGAGGACTAACGTGGCCCAACAGTCTGTAGTTGCCATGGCCTGATTCTCCTATTTATAATGCAAAAAGAGACAGATCTGGATTGCAGGAGATGCTGACACATCCATGGGATTCGTTTCCATTGTCTTATAGCACAGCTGACATGAGCGTAAGCCCAGAGAACTGTGTAGCGATACTGCTCAGAATTGATACTCTGTGGCTTCCTCTTAGCCAAATAGAGTTGCCTTTGTGGTTGTAAAGCTGGACTGTGACTAAATTCATCATTGTACCATGTTTCCAGCCTGGGGCTGTAATAAAATAAATTTGCGCGGCATCTCGGATCAGGTCACATCAGCCGACAGCAAACAATCATGTGCACACATATCTTAAAAACAGTCAGTTTCTCATTTAATAGTTGGACATCACCCTTGGACTAGAGAGAGATTTCCCTGGAGTCCTTCAATCGTTTACCAATTATAAAGGTGAAAGATCTAAACTAAAGCATTGAGAAATGTTCTTTTTACATAATCCGTTCCTTTATTGACACGGCTTATTTGCTGCTCCTGTCTGTTGGGTTTGATTCACAAATTCATTTCTAGACTCTGAGATCCTTAATCTACTGTCTGTTAGACACACATTGTTTGGATTTAAAAGTTATATTGGACGCTTGTTCACTCGATTACTTGTTCTGAATCTACCACTAACGGTGTTTTCTTAGCCTGTCTGCGTAGCTTGTTTTGGATACTGTAGCTATGGCTTCTCTGTCTTCTCCAGTTTCCTCCTTCCTTTCCTGTGGGGATTGTGGGACGCATAGCTTTAGTCCAGCCTCCTCTAATAGTAAAGGTATTTGTAATAAATGTAGCTTATTTGTAGCTTTGGAGTCTCGACTCCGCTCTATGGAGAGCAGGTCAGACAGTCAGGCCCCGGTAGCCAGAGTGGAGTCACCTAGCGTAGCTCAGGTTAGCTTAGCTCAGGCTAGCAGTCCCCCAGCACCCCCACAGCAGCTGGGAAACCAGGCCGGCTGGGTGACGGTTCGCAGGGGGCATAGTCAGAAGAAGCCCCCCCAAGGTTCACCACCAACACCTGCTGAGAAAACCACTCTTATTATTGGCAGCTCTATAGTCAGGAATGTGAAGCTAGAGACGCCAGCGACCATAGTTAAATGTATCCCAGGGGCCAGAGCGGGAGACATCGAATCATACTTAAAACTCCTGTCTAAGGCTAAACCTAAATATAGTAAGATTATAATTCACGCAGGAGGTAATGACACCCGGCTACGCCAGTCGGGGTTCACTAAAGTTAACGTCGCGTTGGTGTGTAGCTATGCAAAGACGATGCCGGACTCCGTAGTTTTCTCTGGTCAGATTACTACACTAGATGATTTTACACTAGCCTCAAGTACTACTGTGAGGAATCTTGGAGTAATCTTTCATCAAGATTTATCATTTGCCTCCTACATAAAAGAAATATCTAGGACTTCCTTCTTCCACCTTGGAAATATTTCTAAAATTATGAGCTGTCATTAACATGCATGAAATGGAGGACCCAAACGCAGACCAGAGACAAGAGAGGGTTCAAACAAAGGATGTTTATTAGAAATTAACATAAAAAACAGAATGTAACTGAAAATCACTCTTAGAAAGAGGCTAAACGGCTATACTAGAAATAACAAATGACAGGGGGAGTAAACACT
>JAUMTR010000005.1:20185503-20208709 GCA_032270685.1 Microctenopoma stevenorrisi | reverse complement strand
TTGTTGGTGCTATTTATGGTTGTGGGTCTTCTAATTTTTCTATAACGAGAGCGGCTGTATTCATGGCAAACAATTTCTCTCTGGGATTAATAAAGTGTTTTGAATCTTGAATCTTGAATGAATCTTGAATCTTGAATAGTCAAGCCGAGATAAAATAAAGCGTGTATTACTTTCTCAAAGTTATTAAATGAAAGAAAAGGTTTAACTTTGGTCAGAATTTGTAGTTGATAAAAGCTAGATTTAACCACCGAGGTTATTTGGTTGTCAAACTTTAGTGCTGAGTCAAATAGTATGCCGAGGTTTCTCGCATAAGGTCTACAATAGGAGGCTAATGAGAGTGCGGCTTTAACAATAGAATTTTGGAGGTCTGTGGATCCAAAGATCACTATCTCCGTTTTCTTTTCATTCAAATTAAGAAAATTATGTGACATCCAAGCCTTTATATAATTCAAACAAGCCATTAGGGATTGGATAGAATCTCCGATGTTATTCTGCTTCAGAGGCATGTAGATTTGGGTGTGATCCGCATAACAGTGAAAAGAAATACCATGCTTTTTAAAAACGGAACCCAATGGGAGCATATAGATAGAGAAGAGGATCGGTCCAAGAATGGACCCTCGTGGGACCCCACTGATAAGAGTTGCTGTGGATGAACAAAAAACGCCTAGCCTCACCGAAAAGGTCCTGTTTGCAAGATAAGATTTAAAAAACTTCAAGACAGTTCCCTGGAACCCACAGTACTTTTGGAGACGTGAGATAAAAATAGTGTGGTCAACTGTGGCTAAGATCTAGAAGTATTAAAATAGCCGGGTCTCCAGAATCAATTGTCATTAAGAGATCATTAAAAACCTTTAGCAAGGCCGTCTCTGTGCTGTGATAAGTTTTAAAACCTGATTGAAAAACTTCCATTATGGAGTTTTTCTGTAGGAAGGTCTGCATCTGCAGGAGAACGATTTTTTCCAGGACCTTCGCGAGAAAAGGTACTTTAGAAATAGGTCTGAAATTAGCGCAATCGGAGGCATCTAAGTTGGGCTTTTTTAGGAGTGGCTGAATTTCAGCGTGCTTAAGATCAACCGGGATAACGCCCTTTTCCAAACACTGATTAAAGACATTCCTCCACCTGCTCAGGCACAGTTAACACTGAAAATTTGTTTTTTTTTCATTCACACCATAAACATTTCTTGTGAGACATTTCAACTCAAACTATAAGTGCTCAACTGAGAGGGTGGATGTGTAAGACTTCACCAGTGCTTAACTTGAAGGTATAGCATTTTGAAAAATAGAAAAGAAAATGAAGCATATGGACCACACTAAAACCTGTGTGATTTAAAAAACCAGCATTCAAACACACATGACACATGATTCTGTGAAACATGGCCACCCAACGTCACCCAACTAAAGTATGTTTAGCATGAAGACACTGAGACCCTAACACAACTTCTTGAGGGGCTTTTTTTTAGTTGCCTGTTTTTTAAAGGAAGCTTTAGTGTCAGAGACATTAGAGTGAGGATATCATTTTTACAGACTTTAGTGGAGATTTTATAAAAATACAGCTTAAGCTGCGATTGGTGCAGTACTATAAATAAAATAAAAGCCTTGTACCCACAGCTAATGTGCTCCCAGTCTTATGATTGCTTCATAAAATCCTCCCTGCTGAGAGGACTGCGCCGCCCGAGGCTGTGAAGAAAAGGCCAATGGTGTGTTTTAAGTACGTATAAATATTCTTCACATTTAGCTGAAATCATAAATTGAAATTGCACCGGAAATAAAGATAAATATGCCCACGATGTCTCAAAGCTTTTAGAAAATAAAAGTGGTTACACAAGAGTTGAGAGCTATAAAAAAACAAAACAAAACAAAAAAAAAAAACGCATGATTTGTTCATGTACTATTTAATAAGCAAAGTCATTTTTGAATGGGATTAAACTCCATATGCACAGTTTCATGATGGGATTTGTAATACACAGTGTGTTTTTAGCAGATATTCATACGCAGAGGATGTACCAGATGTGTGTTTATTTGCTGAACAACACACAGTTTGTGTTGGAAAGCATCAACTGTGAGGTCAGTGGTGTCCCAGAGAGAGGCTGCAGCTCGGGTCACATGCTGGATTGTATCTTTTCAGAATGTCTAATGCACATGTTCTGCATATAAATCCCCACTCCTTTTCTTCAGTCATGTCCAATATTAGCAGAAATCTTTTTATCCCATTTTCTGGATGGATGAGGTGCACTCATGTCTATTTATGCTCCTGTTCTACACCCTCAGCAGCTAATAAGTGCACTATGAGTGAACTGGTGACAGAACTGAGTTGGTTGCAATCATTTTAACAGCTACTGGAATACAAATGCATATATAATGAAACCTCCATTCAGAACACATCGTGTGCGGGGCAATAGTCTATCCTCACACATATTGGCCAACACATTTACTTTCACACCTACAAGCAATTTAGACTTGTGAAGTGACATGTTGCTGTTGTTTGTGAGAAAAACCGGAGCCCAGGGAAAACTCACATGGACGCAGGGAGAACGTGTGAGCACTGCCTACAATCATAGCTTGCAGTTAGCTTTGCATTAAGGGGAGTGGGATATAGCCATGAGGCACCAATTGACTTGAGCATTACACCGTGCACCCCTAATTTTGTGCTAGAAATCAAAACACTGTGAAACCTAAATGTTGATGTGAAATGTAGAACAAATAGCAATACTTGTAATGATCATTACAATGATTATTACTTCTGAGCAAATCAACTTTCCACTGACGATACTGACAGCAGACCTTTGTAAATATGGGTTTTCTGTTTTTTTACACTCCTCTCTGTGGACTCCACCATGTGAGATCATGGAACCATCACACAAATACATGCTTAACAGACTGGAAGTCCAGGTGCCTTTTTTCTCTGGCTGCATTCACTGTTTGTCTTGTATTTAATCTCCGTTGCTTCCTTATCCTTGCCTTCAGCCACAGAAACACCTGTTTTCCTTAGTCTCACTTACTCACCCTTTCTTATATTTAAATAATAAGTAGCCAGGCTGTGTTACAGGAGACATTTTTTTCCAGCAATGTGCAATTTAATGTTCAGTCAGCTCCTCGCATCATGATGTAACCTCTCTCACAGGACACATAGAGACCGTTGTTCCAATAAAAGCCACAGAAAAAAAATCTATTGGCAACTAAGCAGCTCACTGGTGAAAAATAATGGCTCAAGAGAACTTTGACTGTGTTACCACAAAACAAAAGTTGAAGAAAGGTTGCTTAGTATCAGTGTGGGTTCATGGTTATTTCAGTGTTTTTCCTGTTTATGCTGTGTTCATTAATAGCCATGCTGTTCTGTGGTCAGTGCTAAATGTTCACCTCACATCACAGAACTGAACATGGTCAGTATATATATTCCTATATTTGCATAATAATGAATTGAAAAGCTACCAAACAGAGATTGTTTATATTTAGTTGCATTTATGATTCAGTCTGTGAAGACAAACAGAAAGAGCCAGTGCTGAGGAAGCCTGGGGCCACTAGCATGAGGCCAGATTAGTTGCTGTCTTATCCAGCTATCATTGGGCTTCACATAAGTTTTCTGGTATCACAAAGCTGGATCACTTCTTAATCCAGGTAGCTCACTATGATATCATGTATTCAGAATAGTTTCTCCATCATCAAACAAAAGGAAACAAGACCAATGGAATGTAATCCAGTGTTATTTATCTTTTTTATTATTTTAAAAGAGTCTTATTCTATCATATTGTTCACAGACTTGCATTATAACCAAAGTTTCCTGCAGGCATTATTTCATTTCATATTATATAAAGTAAGTACTTCATTCATGAAAGTACCAGCACCAGATAAGCTGCTGTTGTTCAGTGAAGCTGGATAGGTTGCTCTGTGATACACAGCACAGGTGCTGACTGTGAACCACAACATCTCTGGATCAAATACAAGCGGAATAAATCAAGGGTTAGAAAATATGTAAATGGAATCAGTTAAATAAAAGCTGCTTGTAACTGTATTACATTGTCTTGATGACACTGAACGAACAGTAAAGACATATTTGCTCATATTGCAGCTTCACTTTGGGAATCTTGGATGCATCACATGAAGATACACCTTCATCGTCCAAATATATATGATCTTGAGCTGTTGTTGAGGGTGTTCCCCTCCAGTATGAGAATTGAAGATAATAAACCGATTGCAACTTTTTTCTCTACAGCATTATCTGCTGTAGGCCGGTATGCTTGGATTTTCGCAATGCATTTGGGAAATAGGATCTTGTATTAGTCCACACTAACAGCAAACAGCCAAAGCAAATTAAAAAAACACTGCTGCTTCTTTACTGAACAAGTTGAAAGTTAGTATTAATGCCTGTGAGGGCTGTGATTTTAGACTATATAGGTCTTCTTGTTCTCCTCCCCTTATGTTCCCCTATTACCCCTTCTTTCTCACTGCCCTCCCCTGCTGGTGTTAACAATGCATGCTATTCCCCCATAGCCCAATTTAAAGCAGGCCAGTCGATGAGTGGTGTCGAAGGAGGACTAGGGCTGCAGGCTTTTTATGGGGAGATATCGACTAAAATAAAGAAATCATGGTCAGCACTGTTGAGCTCCCCAAACAATAAAGGCATGTGATGTACTATCATGTGAAAATCAATAGCTAGCGGGTGCAGGGCTTCTTCCTCCTGTCTGCAACTCTGAGTTGTTTGGATGATGGCAGTTGCATGCTGACTCAGTGACAATAATTAGACCAGGGGAAAAAGAGCTCACATTGGCAGCAGCATGGGATCATCTTATAATTACTGTAAGGAGAGGTAAGACCTTGTGTGTGTGTGTGTGTGTGTGTGTGTGTATTGCTGTATGTGTGAGGGGGTATTTCATATTTTGTAGCCTAATCTTTTCCACCAATACACATGAATAAATAGGTAGCTTGAAATTAAAAGATGTGGTGTTTAAAAACTGGGTCACCCACAGCTCTCCCAAGTCAATTTAAAATAATGTTTTAAGAAACAATATTTTATGCAAGAAAACGTGCCTGTGTGTTTTTTTAGATTTGTATGATCAACACAAGAATATTAATATATAATTCTACCTCTCCTGCTGTTTTTACTCATGACTTCACTCACAAATATACTGTATTACTGACTAAGACTTTTTAAAACATGTTGCCAAGAGAATATCAGAGTAGTATTGCAAAGTATCACATCAGGGACATCAAAACATTAATATCATAAAAAAACACTGAGTCCCATTACTCAGAATTATGCAGCCCTGTCAATAAGGGCTATA
Organism: Microctenopoma stevenorrisi; assembly: GCA_032270685.1. Lineage (NCBI taxonomy): Eukaryota > Metazoa > Chordata > Actinopteri > Anabantiformes > Anabantidae > Microctenopoma > Microctenopoma stevenorrisi. The sequence continues at coordinate 20,203,430 of JAUMTR010000005.1, read as the reverse complement.
AGGCTTTTCATTGTCTCTAAAGAGTTTAATGTGTAACAATTGTGTTTTATCCCATTGCGGTTAAAACAGATTAAAGAATTAACTAATGTGCTCAACATAAAAAAAGCTTTTAATACCATCTTTAGTGACAAAAAGAGGCTGAAAATGGCTAAAATGGTGTGAACAGGGTGTTTTTTAAAGCTTTTGCTTCATGGCTTTGTTCAGTGTGTCAATGCAAATGAAGAAGAAGAGATATTAATCGCTATGACAGAAATAAACATATAATACTAAAACACTTTGGCCTGAAATTAGATCCTGAAGCTTTCAAGACAAAGCACAGTCTTCATCAGCCTATTGAGGATTGAGCTGATGTTTGCGCTGGTGTTGTGCTGGGTCCAGCCAGGAGGGGCCTGCTCATCTGTTTATACTGTACATCTGATTCAGTGTATTCCAGTTCAGTGTTTGCAGTGTTACTCTTGTTGGATCAAAACCGGGCACCAGCTCTGAAGCAGCCCTAGAAATGGTTTAGTGGGAAAATCCTACTTGCGGACTAATATTTGGAACTTATTTGCAGTCATCACTGCAGTGGGTTATTTACACACCCCTGTTGATCTTTACCTATTTTGTCATTTTTATCGGACGATTCCACAATTCATATCCAGTACAGATGTTCCGCACTGATGCAGGATATACTTACTGTGTTCTTTCATATAGCAAAGTAGAACAAGTGAGAGTTTGAAGGGAATAGCTCACCCAATGTGCTAGCACATCCAATCCAATGTAGTAAGCATATTAATCCTAATCCTAACCTTTATTTAAAGGGACACAACAGCCCTGTTAAAACTGAACTGTTTTCGTCCAGAGATCTGGGAAGATTGGGGTTAAAGCTATGACATTCTGACAGACCGGCTGCATTAAAATATGGTTAGGGAGAAACACAAGATGCTTTATGAGCAGTGTAAGACTCTATGACTCTATGATATCAGAGATCAAATGTTCCGGATCCTGTGGTTTTGGTTTTGTTAAATGACTTTTTAATCCATGTCAAACAACACATAGAAAGATACATCTAAATAAAAGAGACTGAACAATACGCTGAGCAGTAAGATGAAGGTTGGTAACCGTACATTAAGTTGGGACCTTCTGTTGGAGGCCCCATGTTCCCCGTGACCTTTTTTATCTGTTACAATGACAAACCTTCAGTCATGGCTGGCCCTTCCAGTCTAATTTGCAGAGCATTCTGGTGTGGAAATTGGACATGGGGGCAGAGGTAGGGCCAGGTTGTTCTGCCCTTTTGCGTGCTTTGGTATCACACATACAATTTCATGGTTAGTGATCAGTTGCGCTGAACATACAGCTGACCCCCACTTCCCTCATCTCTTAGTGTCACACTGGTGGTTGCATAGGTCCAGGTGTTTGTATCCATAGATACACACATCTTTCAGCTCATTGTCATAAAGACATTTTTGTCTTTTAAATTTGGGTTGTTTGACATCAGGAGCTATGAATTGCCTGGACCCATATCAGTCAGTATCCTCACAACAATAGAAACCACTGTGCGTGTAGTCCAGTTTCTATGTCGTATCCCTTTCCACTATCATTTTCCCTGTTACTCCAAGGAAAATCAAATATTCATCCAGATCTATCTCAGACATTCTGAAAAATGATGGGAGCCACTCACCATTTTATTATTGATTTCATGAAAATGGATCTCGCAGACTTTCTCCACCACATCCTCAATTTCAAATGTTACAAAGCCAAAACCTGCAGAGAAGACAAAGGAGCAGAGAGAAAAATGGTATGAGAAAAGAAAGAGGGGAAAGAAACAGGCAAGAGGGAAGTAAGAGACACTTAGCCATAGTTCCACAAAAGCGAGATCCGCTTACATCTATGAACACTCATTTCTATCAATTACACGCCTCATGCAGTGGTCTACTTCCCCAGGTTCACTAAGCTTTAATGGAAAGTCTTTAGTCAGTGACACATGTTATACCTGGTTTGCAGTGAAGCTAATGCAGAACAAAACAACCACAGACACAGAGAAAGATCTTAGACCAGTGCGAACAATGAACTTGCTTTGCATTGGTATTTAGTTAATCAGCTTGAGCTGCAGTAATGCAGGTTACTCCAGTGATTCACTAACATTTCACACAGAAAGATTTCTGTAGTGCATGTGTTCATTTTCCCTGTGAACCATACACCAGCACTAATTCAAATGATGCACACGTTTAATTTGACATAATGATCAATGGATTTATGCCTGGACACAGAGGGCTGTCATCTCCTGCATCTTAGTTCTGGTGCCCTAGGGTTGGATAGATCAGGAGTGTGGGCCACGTATAGAGCTGTTGCTTCCTGCCTGCAAGCGTGCGTGTGTTTTAGCTCAGTATTTTTCAATTCATTTCAACACATTGTGCATTGCTTCAGTGAAAGTGAAAGAAGTAGAGACTATTGGTCCGGAAATTACAGTATAGTTGTTTAATCTAAAGAAAAAGAATCATCTTTAATGTCATTGAATACATTTTTACATGTTACAACAAAATTTGTCTTCTGTGTTTGACCCATCTCAGGGTGTCTCGCTCAGGGACACACCTGGTATGGGGGATGGACTGGGAGTTTGGCTGGGATTCAATCCTGCCACTTTTGGCTTCCCGGTCTGATGCCTATCCCACTGAGCTCCAGGCCACCAGAAAAAACGAATCAGAAAAGCCGTGTTTCTCCTGAGCTGCACAGCCACGTGATGAGAGAGTTAAGACAGTAAACACAGAAGCGCAAAAAAAGAAAAAGTGTGTGCTGATAGTAACATTATGCTGATCATTTTTAGCTGCACTTCCTAACAAGACAAGATTGATCTTGCCCTTGGGCTCAGCAACTTTTAACATTACTACCAAGCTGCCAGCCCACTTTTGGCACATTTCAGTGCTAAGTCGCAGGAAATAGGGAGAAGAGTAAATGTTGATCTCTGAGAAAGACAGAGATAAGCCAACAGGGTTGAGGGGCTGTCAGAGTTTGACAAAGAGTCAGAGGAGACTGTGTGGTGGTGAAAATGTGTTGCACATATTGTTGATTTGTTCAACTTTGTGATGGCAAAAACAAGTGGAATTGGAGTTATATTAACAAGCCTGAAACGTACATTTCCGTACAACTAATCTCCAAACACAAGTAAGGCAATGGCTGCATGTTGCTTACAAAGTATAAGGAACTGGTTACGCAGTATTGGGTTGAATGGAGACAATGAAGAAGGACTGGTGGGAAGAAATAAAAAATGTTCCGTAGATTAACCAGTTTTTAGTTCTAGAACTCCTAACTCTCTGCTATTACCTCACCGCCCTATTTAATATTATGCTTTGCCTACTGCCAGAACATATAAATATACCATATGTAAATTATTACTAGTCTGATTTTCTTATTTTATAGCTCTTCATCTATCAATAGAATAGTCATCACATTTTGTGCTAAATTCCCTCTAGGTCTTTGTGTGTATAGACAGATATGGCAGCAGTAAACTTGGACATTTGCAGCAATACTTTGGGGGAAGAAATTCCCCCAAAACATTGATGAACACCACAAAACATAATGTCTTTATCACTGGCCCAGGTAAAAAGACACCTCTAACTTTAATGTCTGTGTCATTATGGGGTAAACCGAGATAAAGACGGGCAGTGGTGGCCCGTCAATAGAGGGCACTGGGACCCCACACCACCTGGCTCACATAAAGTGAAAGAAGACAGGAATCACAGTGTACTTTAAAAATGGTCTTGTTTACTGTGACTGAACATTTCCGGTGTGATGCATTTCCCGTTCTTTTTCTTTCATTATTATAGTTCCACGCTATAACTGTTGCGTGCACACAGGACCTGCTCTGTAACAACGTATAGGATAACCTTTTTGAACCCAAAGTCCCCCACAAGACTGGCGTCACTGCTCCACAACCAGAAATGTATCAAGGTGCTCGTTTTGTGTTTACAGTCAGATATAGGAGCTTTTTTGTCATGGATAATACAAATTCAGCTGCTAAAAACTAAACTGTTCTATAGCAGAACCCCACAGGAAAAGCTTCTGGACCAAATCACATCCAAATCAAATAACTAAGTCCAGGCTAACTGTCTGTCCTGAGACTAAAGCTTTGTTTTGTTTTTCCTGGCTCCTCTTTTAGCTGCACAACCCAGATTTTTCTAAAAAGGTGTAAGTATGAACTGACTTAGGGCTACATGGGAAATATGATGTGTCTCAAATGATTGGCAATTTGAATATCACTTTAAATTTTAATGACTTCTAGACAGGGCATAATGAGATGACTTAATGAGGAGCAGTTTTGTATAAGATGATACACTGCATTAAATTCTGTGGTGCTCGCGTTCTGGACTTTGATGGATCCCCGGACGTAGCAGAAAATAAACATTTGCAGACTTTTACAGTGTTTAGGGGGAAATCTAAGACAATGCAGAATGAGCCATTTGAAGGAGACATGAGAGAAACTTACACCCGTATTAGTAAATGATGGAAAACACGTGTTTGGCCTATAAATTTATGTTAATTTAATCTTAAAGTAGTGTGATAGATGGTAGAGTGGTAATATGTGGTTACAGCGCATTGAAAAATGACTTGCAAAAGTCATAAAGGCATGAAATCAACTGGCTAAGTGGATGGCTTTGCTAATCCCCAGGTACATTATTTATGATGATCTGTTTTATGTAATGATCTACAGGTCTCTGATCCCAGTCACGTCTATTCTCCTTTGTTGTCCCTGGCTGGTGGAATGACTTGCCAGAGACCCGAGTTCAATACCAAAGTCCCCACTGTTGTTGGGTTTAGGAAGGAAAAGTACTGAGGTTGGAGTTAGAAAAAAATCACGTTTTGATGTCATTTTTAATGCTGATGTTGTGTTTGTCGAATAACCATCTCCAGTGAGGCAACTCCTCATGCCAGATTTACACTTCGATTTACACTTCATACTCTCTGTTATACAAAGAATAAAGCTGTGATTTGAACGTGAAGTCACGTCTGTCTGTTCTCATGTCAGAATATGGAATTACTGAATGACATCCAGCAGCATGTTTATATGGGAAGTGAATTGTAGAACGGGTGCCAGTGTCTTACTCAGATTCCATTGGGCCATCATATCTAAAGTATTGAAAAAACAACAGCTGTGTGTGTGTGTGTGTGGGCACTACAGTATTCACACTTGAACAGAGGTGGTCCATTAAAGGTCAAAGTGAGACAGATGAAACCAAGCATCAGACTGATTTTAATAAGACTCTCAAGTGTTAGTTTAGTGTTAGTGAGTTTCATATGAGTATTTATCCAGAACATCCTCTAAGAGCTAGATGAGACCATAGAATGTGATGCTCTAGAGGAAGCATCAGCTGGGTAGATTATGCTTTAAAATTTCATGTGTGACAGTGTTATTTCTTAGTTGTTTGAAAGAATAATGACATAGTGTTGAGGATTTTTATCTGGTAGTTGAAATGTGCATCGTGTCTGTCGGTAATAGACACGTTGCAGGGTCTCCCTGTCACCAGAGATCGACACTAGAAAGCCAGCATCGTACCTCGTGAAGCAAAGTGCTGAAAGAAGGAAACTCACACTCTAAGAAAATGTCTGGGAATATACATTCACTTTAGTTTTCCACACACAGAAGAACATACTGACAGAAATAATGCACATCAATGCTGGAACATATGTACTGTCACACCAGACATCATGAAGCCACAAAAAGTACAGAAACGTTAAAGTGAGCACAACTCTGTGACCCCAGAAAAACAAATCAAGAAAACACGCAGTGGTTTTAATGAAACATTACACACAACACTGACATGAGTGGATTATTATCCCAAATAGCGATTCATCCAAGTTATTCATTAGTGACATGCTACCAGTGAAATGTAAAAATAGCATTGCTTCATATTTGGGTGATTACCTAGAGTGTAATCCTTGTGAAATATTACACTCTAGTTATTGTTTCTGTGCCATACTATTCAATAGTCTGGAGTCTTTTAGCAATTATTCCTAGAAGAGTATATGACCCGGTCCAAGTTTATGCAGCAAACAAAAAATATTAAGGGGAAAAAAATATAATCTAAGGTCTCCCTGCCAGCTACCACGCTTCGTATCCCACTCCTCCACCTTATCAGTATCCCAGCCACAATTTCTGACACCCAACAAATCAGCTGTCAGGGGCAATTTTTCAGTTAGCTTAATGGCTAAACGATAAATGCAAAGGGTGGCACAGAGAGAGAAGAGGGGATGACTTAGAATGAGAAAATAAGAAAGACATGACAGACATTAGTATAAGTGTAGAGCCAGACACAGAAACATGCGGCAGAGGTTCCAGGCTGGAATTGGTTTGGGGATGCTGCAGTTACAGGGAATGCTCTGTACCCTTTCAGCTACCGAGGCACTCCTTTCCTCATTAATAACGAAAACATTGTTATGACAGAATGCAACGCACTCAAACAAACTGTCAAACCGCACAGCAATTTTAGGAGCGTTGACATAGAAGTCAGAGAATGTTCAGAGTCAAACAAAACATCAAATACATACACTAAAAGGTAAAAAAAGGGAGCAAAGAAATACATCCGTGTTGCCAGCATGATGTTGATTGAAGTATGGAACCAAGCCACCAATCACAGGCCACCCTGCAGGAAACCAATCATGCAAGTGGATCAGCACAGAGCACAAACAAATAAAATGTCACTCACTGTGACCAGTAGCAGTGGCAGTTTATTATGGCTGGGGGAACTAAGCTGAGCGAGCTTAATTACTGTAGTACAGTAATAGCAAAAAGCTAAAAGACAAATGACATAGAATAATGCTATATACGTCTGCACTATAATTCCACTTGTGCTTCTGGGTTGTGTGTATGTTTTGTTAATGTTATACATTATAGCAAGTACAACAGTGTTGAATCACTAATACAAAGTATTATCATTACCAATAACCAAATATTATAAGACCACTACACTGTGCAAGAGACTGGAAAAAGGCAGAAGAAGAAGGTGGTGAGTCTTTTGATTAAACACCCCAGTCTACCTCCAACTCTAGCATTATCCAGTGAATTCTTCCTGCTCCAGGACGACACGTCGTAATGGCCTGAGAGTCTCATTTGTCCTCCAGCTCGTCCTCACTCAAACACCGCTGCAGAGAACTGAGTACTTTATACTCGCGTTGATGACAAAGGATGAGGATCTTTATAGTGGCTTGTTAAAATTGAATTTAAATAAACCAAGGTGCCTAAAAGAAGGTGCCACCTTCTCTCCAGTAAATATGACCTCTAATTACTGAAAATAATTGCTATATAAACCACAAATAAATATCGGAATAACTCTGAACACTAAGGATGAGATGACAGATAACCAGACCGACCAGGTCCACTCTTACTCCTTGTGCTACACAACTCTCAATGAACCACAACAAGTTTCAGCCTCTACATGTCCGACAGGGACAATACATATTTTCTTTTTCTCTTTAGTTTAACTTATTTTGATGTTGTTACTTTCTACCTGTTTCTCAATGACAAGATGCAATTTCCAATTGGAGGTGTGTAATAACTGCTAGTAGCAATTATCAAGGTGCTGGGATGGAATTTCACACTTATTAAGGTTTGTTAGACATACGTACATTATTGTACAAACACACACGCACAGACACAAGGCTGTTTGCAGGGTCTCACAAAACAAAGCGAGCATAATCAAAGCAAGGGTTTTAATGCCAGACCCCATCTGAGTCACCATGCAAATACAAATAATGCTAAATCGATGGGGTCATGGTTGACCTTTTCATTAGAGCAAACCCTGGAACACACACACACTCCCATTGTCCTTGGAAATGAAATGTGTGTTTAAATAATTTCATTGCAAGATTAAAGATCACAGAGGGTGGGAAGGTTCTTCAATACGCCGTCTAACAGAAGATGTGGAGCAACAGAGATGCTCTCCTCTGAAAAAATACCCATACCCATATACATATATATATATATATATATATGTGTATATGTGTGTGTGTGTGTGTGGGGGGAACGTTGTGTGCGTTCCTTCATTTAGGGACTCTCCAGCACAGACTGTACTGTGTCCATAGCCACACTTTCATGACTTATACATCAGAACATCATATACAGTATGCTTCAAATATTATTCTGACTAACTATGATGACATTTCCCTCTGTCTGCCTTTACTTTATTAAAATGCATGTGGAAAACAAATCCTTAAGTTGACATAATGTGGAAAATCCTCCAGATGATCGAGATCACTAGAGGGAGTTTCTCAGCTAAACGCAGAGTGATATGTTAGTAGAAGTACTGCAGCACTTGCAAAAAAACACAACCCTAAGCTGAAAGGTGATGAAGTAGCCCTTTTCTTCCTGGTTCTGTTTTAACATGCATTTGTGGATACAGTGATGGACCAGGTTGTTTCTCAGAGGTGTTCCTGAGCCCATGCAGTAGTATCCACTGCAGTGGCGAAGATCATGGCCGTTACACACATTTCCAGTCTGGCTTTTAAGGAAACCGTGTTGCTCTACATACTGTCTGGACTCCATTGAATTATCAGCTATCAAACCTGCCACCGACAGAAGTGCAGAGAAGGCTGGAGCGATGTGATTCGTGATAGCTAACAGAGCCATCACGTCATCGGTGGATTCCCTTACTTTTTTCCCACTCAGCAAACAAATAAAAAGCAGCATGAAGCTCTGATTCAAACACAGCAGTGGGAGGAGAGTTCTTCTAACTATATTAACTCAAGACTTATTGATTCATTTGGCAATAAAAACAGAAGCACAGGAAGGACCACTTGCATCTCTCTTCTGAAAAAAACAAAACAAAGCCTGCAAAGAGTTCAATATGTAAGCACGACTCTAACAGCTGCTGTTCTACACTATGTGATAGTAAATATTCTGGGGATCTGTGACTGCCAACTGTGCAGCTAATAAATGCCAGGGACAAATGAAAAGATTCAGTCACTCAAAGTTTATGAGAAACACTGGCTGCACATTTGTTTGTTTCTCTCCATTAGGGTGCTCCTGTTTTTCTCCCTGCATTTTCACTGTTCAATCTCCATCTCTCTGCAAGCCCTGTTCAATTTACTCCCAAGTGTGAGAAGTCATTTACATACAGACACACACCGTGACAGCATTGTCACAAATGGCATCCAATTTCTACATTCCATCGATGTGGGAGAGTCAGTGGGAGCTTGCTGGCTTTGCGTGCGCGCGCGCGTGTGTGTGTGTGTGTGTGTGTGTGTGTGTGTGTGTGTGTGTTTGTGTGTGTGTGTGTGTGTGTGTTGGTGTAGGGTTGAAAAGGGAAGACAAATTACAAATCTACTGTTGAAATGTCTCAGTTCATATATTGGTGGTTTGGTTCTTTAAATGTAAGTGTGTGTGTGTGTGTGTGTGTGTGTGTCAAACTCCTAGTTCACAACATCAACGATGTTCTGTTTTATTTAAAATAAAGTCAATGAATGTAAATGAATAGGACCTGACTAACCACTAATCGTGGGAGAGAAGGTTCAATCCTCAGCGCCCCCTGGCTGCAGATAACAAAGTGTCTCTGAGTTTTTCCTCTCCACTGTCTCCTAGTGCTCAAGCGGGACATATTCTGCACATGTACTTCACAAATACTACAATCACGACATGACTTCTGTTGTGATTTGGTGCTACATAAATAACGTTAAGTTGAACTGATACAAAGCAATTTGTAAAACAGGAGGTAGCACAGGGCCATAAAGCCACACTAACCTTCCTGAATTCCTCAAAAGGCTTTTTGTCTGACTGAGCAATGAACACCCAGTGATTTAATACAGGGGCAATTACATAAAGTATAAAGTTTGGTCCACTGTGCATGTTATTCTGGGGCTGAAATTTCATAAAATGTCAGAGTTGACACTGCTGAACAGTGATCTCGAAACCAAGTTAGTAATGGTCTGAGCTTGTTTTTCATCCATCCCGTCATTCTCAGACTGCCCTGGCAGAGCCGCCGTGCAGCTGGCCTCACCCACCAGAACGAGCTTAGGCTTCAGCACACACAAGCACATTCTAACATATGAGGAATCAAACCACTGACTGCTCTAAACTATCTGTTCTGAAGCTGCTCCTCCTGAAGCAGCACTTTATCCCAGCCGCCTCTGGCTGTCGACGCCGACATGCTGGGCAACCTGCCTCATGAAAAACAACATCTGGAAACATAAATAGAACCCAACTCAGGAATCAAAGACCTGCTCTACACTAGGTCACTACCATAAAGACGGCAGGACTTAAACTTATTTATGTGCTCAGAACTTCACAATATGAATATTGCACATTGTCAAAGTACTAAGATCATTCTTTAAAGCAAACCGGACTTAAGTTAGTAGAAGGTTAATTTCCAATGAACCAGATCATATTTGCTGTTGTTTAACTGGGTTCAATCTGGCACAGAATATACCAGTCAACCACAACGGTAGAACACAGCAGGATACACAGCGGGGTTCATCGTGTGTACACTCCCTGAGTGCTTTATTAAGTACAAGCATGCATTTACTTTTTGACTTTATTTTTATATCATACACAACATTTACAGACAGATTCACTTTATTGGACTATGTTAGGAGCTGCTGTACTGGGTTGTTAGATTGCATTAATAACATGTGCACCTTACCCAGTGACCAAAGAGTCTGATCTGTATATGTCTGAACAGTGACACAGTGCTGGTTCTGTGTGTCCCTATAACAGAACACAGCGTGCTTCAAGTGCAGTCCATCAGCTTCTGTTCAATGGTTTCCTTCATTGTTCACTCTCTCAGCCTGCATCACGTCTTCTGACCTGGAACTGGGAATGGAGCTGACTCACCATGCAAAGAAGCAGATGTGTGACCCACCTAAAAGTATTGAAGGAGTAAAACAATCATCATAAATAACCCTGAGCTGTGTTGATGCCCACTGCCTGAGCGGTGTGGGGTCCCCAACACGACTGACCTGCTGTGTTTGCCACATATCTGTGTTTGAACTGCCTGTTCAAGCTCTATCCAGTTAAAGACTTCACCTCAGAGGAATGTGGCTGGAGACACAGCTCACTGAGTTCCCTGGTTTATACTGAACCCAAGCTTAAAGACCACTGACAGACCACATCCTGTCATTATCCTTTACCAAATGCTGCCATAGCTACTGTCGTCATCATCATCGTCATCATCATCATACATGATAATATGTCCAATAATATGTATTTACAAAATATGTCCACAAAAAACATAACGTCAATATTAACCTCAAATGTTTATGATGCTTTCTTAATACAGCATAACTCAACCACAAATAAACATAATATGAATAAATAAGAAGTTAGGTCAGTGTGTAAATGTGCAGAAATGAATACCAGCAGTTCCCCTTCCCCTTAGGAACTGTTAAGAGAGAACTGGGTACATGGTGACGTGTCAATTAATAAATAGGTATGCATCAGTGGGAGTTTGTGCCCTTATTTACACATCCTGTTAATCACAAACAGGAAAGAAGAGGTGTGAGGAGGAGAAAGGTGGGAGGTGGGGTAGGGGGACGGTTAAGCTCTTTGAAAGCAGGATCCCTTGTAAAGTAAATGAGAGTGGACAGAGGAATCGATTGAGGCAGCAAGCCATCACACTACATTGTAATGAGCAGAGAGAAATACTTTTAGCAGACTGATGGTCTGGGAGAGAAAACACACAAGGTGAACGAGGAGGAGGAGGAAGAGGAGGACAGGAAAAAGCCTTTTCTGATGGAGTGGCTCAGACTTGTTAGGAGGAAAAGAAGCAGGGCTTAACAGCGTTGACGTCTGCACCGTGTCTGCATTATTAGAAAGAACTCAAGGCAGATGGGGGCTGCTCACACACATACTGTGTGTCAACAAACTACTCAAGGTTTCGGTACATCTTGTGCCTACACCATTTAAAGCCATGCTGTAATTTCCTAGTGGACAGAAAGACATAAAATCACTGTTTAAACTGAGGTTTTCTTTGTGTATAAATACGATTTTATTAAGTTTGATCTGAATCGTCTGACAAATATGTCTATGTGAAATATGTTTCTGATGAGTTCACACCCACATCAGCTCTTTTGGCTCTTCTGTGGTAATCAAACTGCCCGCCTGTGTGACTGGACCTCTCTCTCTCTGTCCACTCCTACGCCATCATTGCATTGCAGGAGTGTTGGGATCCTTTAGTGGCCGCATTTTCTGCAGGTGTCCTCGACCTCAGAGCTGCATGATTTCAGAATGAATTCACGGACATCGGACCTACCAACCAGCCGCATCTCTTGCTCCTTGTTGTTGTATGAGATCGCTGTTGTTCATTTATTATTTGAACCAACGCCCTACTGCATAATATTGCATGACGATGACCTATTGAGCATGGATCTGCTCGCCCATATCTATATGTTGACAACTACAAACAGCAGCACTGAATGGCATGCTAAGATTCAATGCAGGTAGTTTAATACGGAGGACTTGAAGCTACGTAAAGATACAGTATGTCTTACAAGACAAACACCATCGTCAAAATACAACCTCCTTGTTGGCTGCACAGAGAAAACTGCAAATACAAAGCAGTGAATGCAACAAAACAAATGACTGCACCACTAAATGACTTATGGGCGTGATACTTGGATTGGTTCATTACATCCAAGAAATGAGGAGCCTAGTCAGCTCAGTAAGCATATATGGCTTACTGAGCTGACTAATGCTGCCAGCAGCCGACCTGAATATACTTAACTGTGCATTCCACATATCCTAGCTGCAAGCCACATTTGCAATTATCAGCTAGATTCATTTTTTATTTAGCTATCCACCTGAATAATAATTTAGCTTTTTCATTTTAACGCAGCACATTCTCTACAGTATTTTGCATGATGGAAGAGTTTAAAAGGAAACACACAACTTCCCCATGTACCAGTGCAAACCTTTTGAGTGTCATTGTCTATTTATTGTGTAAACATTATTTGTGGAAAAACTACCCACCGAAGAGGGGCAGACTTTATGTGTCGTAATAATGGACTACTACTAAAGATCATAAGCCACATATTTATTTGTAGCTACTATTACTACTACTGTATTGTATATATCATCATTACCTGTAATTTACTTTTGGTACAGTACAGTTAGAAATGGCCTTCTCATATCTATATGTGTTAAACAAGGCCAAAGGAAAACTCTTTCAATAGGTCCTCAACCACAGTGTCCCCTCTCTAACCAGCTGTGTCCATCAAAAGTGCCCCCCCCTCACCATTTGACAGAGAAGCTATATGGACCTGGATTTAGAGCACCATGTATCATGACAGCTCTACGCACAAACCAAACGCACACACACTCACAGTGGTACCAGGACGTGCACGAGAAGCGGAAAATAAAAAATGAAAAGTCCAATTTCATCCTTCTCTCTTCCTATCTCTCGCCTTTTCCTCTCCCGCAATAACACACTAATGTGATTACACTGGCATCAAAACAATTTGGGCTTTAATTACACAAGACACATCAAGGCGAAAACCATGAGAGGCTTTTCTCAAAGAAATCAATTGGCATGACCGATGAAGTAAGAGTGGGGGGGTTGGGGGGAGACAGACGTGTGGAGAGACCGAGAGGTACACAAAGAGGAAACAAAGAAAGATAGAGGTGCCTGAGAGGTTGAACAAACAAGACAGACAGGGAGAGAGAGAGCTTTTCTAATTAGATGACGGCAATGCTCTCAGACAGCTTTAATAGCAATCTACGTGTGACAGATGAGACACGGGAGTCTATGGACGGTGTTATCTCTGAGCTTGTGTGGATCTACGGTTCTCCCTCACTACGTCCTCACTCGCGAATATCAACAGTGCAGCTGCTGATTACCAGCACTGTATTTGGATGTAAGAGGAGCTCTCGCAGGAGACATAAACAAATGTATATTTGATTACACGCTTCTTACCTGGATGATCGAGTGGGGGCTCGTAATCTTTTTCACACTTTAAATACATCTTTCTCTGGTGCATACCAAGCACTGCAGAGGATCAGGAAACAATCAATAAATACACAGACGAGGACTAGTTCTACCACGTCAACAACAGAATAAAACCTAACATCAAAAGCCGTTTTCTTTCCAACGTGTTATACAGGTCTGACTGCAAAGACGAAGTTGAACATTTAGCCATTCTTGAACAATAGGTGACTCCTGGTGTCATTTCTCATAATGAATATTTCATAGCAGAAAAATACCTTCAATTTTAGTGCTTAAAAGATTTTTCTCATGGAATATTAATGCACTTTTAGTTAAATAATGTTTAGAATGCAGGACCTCTGTTTGTAGTGTGGTGCATTTCTGCTCAGTGCACTGTAATTTTTATTGCTCAATACTGCAAAATCAACAGTAAAAAACTCTAAGGTTTTGCAGTTCAGTACTGCCATTTGCATTGCATTGTGAGTGAATTCCATGACATATTGTTTTTATGGTAAGTCATTGAGAAACAGTAAAATACAGCGAATATAACAACTGGTAATGTTACTCACATTAAACTGTTTAACTAGATTTCTGTTGTTTGCTGCTGTAGTTCTAACAGTAATTACTTAAAACGTCATTCACAGTGTATTATCAGGTCTCTCTTGCAAAAGAGACTATGTGTTTCAGTGGAATTACCTGTATAAAAAAAAATGACCATAAGAAGTAATTCATTGTGAGATTAGTTGGATACGTAAACTTCAGTATGCAATGTAATTATAACTTATGGAGTGAGCTAAAAAATGTAATTTATTGTATTGAGCTAATATACTTATAAATGTATTTACTAAAACAATTTGATGAGATTTTAATTACAGTCTATTCTGTATAAAACAACACTTCTCATCTTATTAAGACTTAACTTCTCTTTCTCTTTGTTACAATCAATCAGAGTACTGTTCAATTGAGCAGGGGCCGCTTGTTTTTCTCTTAGCCTTCCTTATACAGAAACTTTAATAATACTCTGCCTATTTACACCAAATTAACAAAAGCACTTTGAACAGCCCTTACAAAAAATAAGTGTACTTTAGGTTCATATTTTAAGTACACTGTTAATGTGCTTCTAGTATACAATTTTAAGACAAGTTAGGACTAAATTGGCCACTTTTAGTACTAAAAGTAAACTTACAGTACAATAATTAATGAACATTTCAAATGTAACAAATACTGGCAGTCAACTGACAATGACAACTATCAGAGACCTTTTTTTGGACCATGCATGGGACCGAGCCATTAAGAAGGAGGGCACAGGCAGCAGGGGGCGACATCGTCCCCTGCTGCCTGCTGATTAACGGGAGAGGAAGTGACCTCAACAGTGCTCTGATGACGGCTACAGTGATAGCTGGAACATTAGCAGGCAAACAACAACAACTACTGTGTTTTGGTATCGAGGATACAAGTTATCAGAGACCTTCAGCTTAATATAGACCTTATAGCTAAAGATATTCATAGCTAAACTAGTATTTTTCATACAACCATTACCCAAGAAATTGAGAGGGAAGGCCTGTTGACTGCTCACGGTTTAAACTTTTGCTCTACTGGTCATGATATACCAGTTAAGAAATCTCTCACTAGTGTCACACCCATGAAACTAACACCACTAAACAGCAATGGCGGATAGAAGATATTGATCCGCTTTTATTTGTTTTTCATGTTTAAGACGTGATTCAGACTAAAACAAAGCTGCATTGCAGGAGAACAATGTGATCATCATCTATGACGGCAACAGGAAGACGATTTAGGGACCGTTAACTTAAGGTGCGCAGTCAGAGGTAAGTGGATGGAGAGGAATCCAGTTTAATGCATGGTTGTTTGAGTTATATCTCAACTGTGAACCTGCAACTAGTGACTACTAGTAACTAGTACACAATTCTTGACGACTCTGCTTAAGTCTAAATAATGCCGCGATTGGTGTTTCTCATTGTTAAAGTTGAACTGGTAACAGCTAATCGACCGATCGAAGGTAATCATGTTTCTCTTGAATTTATTGGGAGAAGTTAAAAACGCCTTCTCATGCCTGTTTGATTTGTCTTTTAAGCTAGCTAAAATACTAAGACAAAATGACTATAAAGACTATATGAGATGTTTGAACCACTGAAGTAGTACTAGTGTTTCCAGGTGTGCTGGTAGTACCCATGTGATGTGGTGTGCTAACTAAGTCACGATTTAAGCATTGCGCTTAAACTTCCATTTCTATGCACTGTCGCTGTACGCTAAGGTGTAAAGTCAATTCAATTGTTTTTCAGTGTGCTTTGCTTGCATACATGTTGTGTTGATTAATCCTGTTGTGATTCAGTTTAGTTCCTTTTTGACTTTCCTTGTATATTTATGTTGTATTGCATACATCAATTTAAATGATAGTTCGAAAAAACATCTGTAAATTTGTCAAATGTAGTGTAAGAATTTTTGGTTGAATCCTTTTTTATTATGTTTTATTCTCATGAACATTCTCAAAACTATAGACTATTTTTGGTTGGAAGTGCTTTTGTTTTGTATTTTGTGAATTGCCATTATAATCTATACGTTTTTGGTATAAAAGTTCCAGTTTACCTGTTGTAGCAGTGGGGGCTTTAATTAGTGAAACACCCACATATGTAGATGTAATTTATGACAAAATACATGACGGTATCTCACTGTCAACACTG
Organism: Microctenopoma stevenorrisi; assembly: GCA_032270685.1. Classification (NCBI taxonomy): domain Eukaryota; kingdom Metazoa; phylum Chordata; class Actinopteri; order Anabantiformes; family Anabantidae; genus Microctenopoma; species Microctenopoma stevenorrisi. Next base: position 20,186,845 of record JAUMTR010000005.1, on the reverse strand, counting down.
TCACGTTATGTAATACACTTCCCAGTTAGTGTTTTAGTTCTGACACTGCTGTCAGAGGGTTAAGTTGTGTTTCCCAAAACAACATGTGTTGATCTGGCTCACACACATACACATCATACTACATCATACACCAATCTGCTGTATCTTGAAATGTCTAGTTCTTATTCATTTTATTTTATTTTTTAGCTAATTTTGATCTATAAAGTGAGTATTTAATACATCTATCGATGTTAATCTTTTCTGGTTATGTTTCTTTCTTTTTCTTTCTTTGTGCTTAGGAGTGTGACATTTTTGTGTGTCCATTTCATGTTCAATGTCACAAGTACTTTACTTTACTTTATTATACTTGGCAGTATATACTTTTATCCAAAGCGACTTACAAGGAGAAGACACCAGCAATTACCATTCAAATTCTCGTAAACGCGGAGATACTAAAAAAAAAAAACCCTGATAAGGCCTAACTTGTAAAGACAAAGAACACGCTTAGAAATTGTTTAGTGCTAGACAATGATATATGTGTGTGTGTGTGTGTGTGATAGACTCACTTGAAGTGCAAGTGAGTTTTGAAATGTTTTTTAAAGATGGTGATACTGTCAGCCAGTCAAATGGGGCAGGGCAAGTTGTTCCACCAGCCAGGGACCACAAAGGAGAAAACACTCGACTGTGACCCGAAACCTCGTGAAGACGGGACTTTTTGTCTCATTTCATTCGCAGATCTGAGAGAGCGTGCAGGAGTGTAACTTACCAGTAGTGTGTTAAAGTAAGATGGAGCAGATCCATTGAGAGTCCTGTGACAAGCATCAAGGATTTAAACTCGATGCGAGCAGCTACTGGGAGCCAGTGAAAAGAGGTGAGAAGAGGTGTGACATGGGTGTATTTTGGCTGGTTAAAAATGAGGCGGGCAGCTGCATTTTGGACCATCTGGAGGGGTTTGATAGTAACTCCAGAAGCTCCAGCCAGTAGAGAGTTGCAGTAGTCAAGTTTGGATATGACCATTGCCTGGACAAGGAGCTGTGTAGCCTGTTGGGTGAGAAAGGCCTAATTTTTCTGATGTTGTGAAGAGTAAATCTACAGGACCTTGAGGTTGCGGTAACATGCTAATTCGTGCTCAGCTTGTCATCTATCCAAACTCCAAGGCTTCTGGCAGACTTAGTAGGTGTTAGGTTAAGTGAGCCGATTTGGATTGAGATGTTTTGCTGAGGGGAGTTGCTTCCTAGAAAAATCAAGATTTCAGTTTTTGACAGATTCAATTGAAGGTGTCTCTAAGACATCCATGCCGATATGTCTGAGAGACAAGCTGAGATTTTTGTTGATACAGTGGTATCATCTGGTGGGAAGGATA
>JAUMTR010000005.1:20129599-20171481 GCA_032270685.1 Microctenopoma stevenorrisi | reverse complement strand
AGATAAATTAAGATTCGATTTTCTTAACTTAAAGATTTTCCTTTAACAATTAACAAAAACATTTTTACAACAAAAAAGTATTGCTAATAAACAAAACATAATACATATTTAACTCAGGATATAAAAATGCCTTAGAGGCAACACAGGTATTGTGATAGGTAGAGGAAGCTAATTTACCGTACCGAAACCGTATGTTATATATCATAAGATGTTTTAAATATGTAGTATTTTCCATATATAGTAAGTCTCCTCAAAAGTGCCATGTTAGAGAAAAAACACAATAACAAAAGGAAGGATTCAGCATGAATGAGCTGTGTGTGACTGTGGAGGCAGACAGAAGACACAAACAAGCACTGACTCTTTAGCACATCCCTGAACTGCACCAGTGAATCACATGGGAGCTCACATTTCTACAATATGAGGCTGCTTAGTCAGGAGTGACTGTGGGATTCGCTTTGACAGATTTCTTCTTGAGGGTGGCAGGGAAGTGTGTGTGTTATCTGACACCACAACACTGCACAGCAGTTTGGAATAATCACAGACAACATTTCACAATTTCTGGCTTCATTTGCGACAATTATACATTTAACAGCACAGATATGACATTTCTATTGCAAATGAACAATCTACCAAGACTGCACAATTCTACACGATGTTCCATGTCCACTCCAGATAATACTTACTGCATTGCAGCAAACTTGAGTTCGATTTTGTGCGCTGGTCAGCGCCATACTATAAATGGTCATCTTCTCTCCTCTCCCTCTGTTCTAACTAATCAGTCACCTAATGAGTGATTTGGATTTTGGACTGTTTCTAGAATTGTCTCAAAGTATGATAACACAGTCCTCAGTAAAATGATTGCTAACCTGTAGAAACAGGGCAACAAACAGAAGCAACCACTTAGGAAACATTGTCTTGAAGCAATATGTTTAATGATCTAATGGCCTAAATGGGGCCGCAGAGAAAAATGGAAACGTTGAACCCTGCCATTACACAGCTGGCAGAGAAAATGGCAGCTCTCCAGGGGAACATTGTTCAGCATCTTTGTTTAATAAAGTCATCTCCAGAGGCTGACTGACTAAAATGCCCTGATGTACACAGTAAGAAGGCAGGGACAGAGAGGGTCAATTCTGCCTAATTGGAAAACAGACAGATGGCCCTCCCATAGAAGGCCCCGTCACAAGCCCCAGTCGCCTTCAGGTGCAGAGAATCTTGTATTCACGTGAGATGTAAAGGAAGATAAATGGAATGGCAGTAGAATAAAATGCAAATGAGAGAGTGGATGCTATTTGACTTGAAATTGGCACCAGACCGGGCTAAGCTCTGAACAAGGAAGTAGCTTAATAATGCATGCACCAATCACAAGCAGTAGAGAAATCATTACTGGCCACAGACATGGTAGTGGGCAAGGTCAAATGCAGCGGGTTATTACCACAGCTCTATTATTTATAAGAGTGATATCCACATCAGGTGGTCTTCCCTGAGCCACAGCTGCTCATCTAGACCTCCCACGCAGCTGGGGGGAGGTAATGGGCCAATCAGTGCAGTCACGCAGGGTGCCTGCCTGTCATGCTGGGAACCAACCAGACAACAGGCCAGGAGAGAATGCCATCCACTCCTCACATAGCCCCTGTGGTAATAGTGGGATATGTCACTCACGTAGCGTTAAGAGAAATGAGATGAAGGAAATTAAAGGAAAGATTTGAGAATGTTGTGCAGCTCTATTAGAGCATGAGGGTGTTGTTCTACAAACTATGACTAAGACAGGCTGGATCTGTCAGCATTTTCCTACAATTTGATCTTGTTAAGCACTTGCAGCCTGACAAGAGAACAAACTATATTTGACAAAATCCTCTTTGTCTCTGCCAACAAGGCCATAGTTTTTCTTGAGTCATATCCAATGCAATACTCATCGTCCAAAGCACATCACACTTGAACCTGAACATAAAATCTCTGCTCTTGGCTGCATATTTAATGATAATCACTGCACAATATATATTTATCAACCCGTGTCCTGCTTTCACTGTATGGCATACTGCAAGTTGGGGGACAGGACGCTGCGTCTCAGCCAAACCAATTTCACATGTCCAAAACTTGGCACCAGTAGGTGGGATGGCTTTGGATAATTTTACACTACGCTGCAAGATATTAAACAGATAAACAGAGTATTAAGCAGGATATGCATGTAGACTCTGAATATGTATCTACTGTAAACCTCTGTACTAAGCATGTATGAAGTCAGTGTGGTTACATAGATAATAAATAACTGGCAAGATCACAGAATGAACTAGATACAATGTATAGTACAGTGCTGTGAATTTGGTTTTCTTTTTTGTGGGTATTTCATATCGAGCTCATGACGAAATGAAACATTTGAAATGAAAAAATATCAACTAGGCTTTGGAGGCAAGGTGCATGAGTTAGCCCGGGAAGACACTTTGAAAATTAGTGAACTTTCCCATAAAATGGTTGACCTTCATGCAGATGACTCATCCAGGAGATTACAGAAGTCAAAGGAAACGTTAAACCAACTGCAGATGTCTCTCACCTCAGTAAAGGTCACTTATGGTTCCACTATCTCATTCATGAGCAAACGAGGGGAAAACCATTACTAACCTAGAGGAACATGTCTGACCTCTGCCCACCAAGGAAACTCCAGAATGTCTTATGGTAGAATTCCCAAAAAGGCAGAATGTTCTACAGACCCATGAGTCCTGCAAACATAGATTTCCACAGAAGGAGCATCATTTAGAAGCATTGTAATGTTGTGTGGATGCTTAAGTTCCTTAATAACATAGATAAATAAAAAGTCTGCACTATACCAGTGCAAGCACGCCGTTTGCTCAGCAAGACCATGGACCAAGAGGAAGTCAACCGCTGAATGGATGAAAAGTCCAAATGTGAAGTAGTTTTTAAAGGGTTATTAATTATTGCTTAAAACTTTTGACATTTAGAACTTGTATTTAGTATTTTCTCAGAATATCTTTATTTAATGTTAGCTTTGTTAGTAACTGAAGTAGTTTTCAATTAGATACACATAAGACGAGAACCAATCAAAAATCTGAGAGTGGAATATGTGTAAAAAATGCATGTGGGGGATAGAAAGGTCAAGAAGAAATGATTTGATTTGTGGATGAACACAGGTAATGATCGATGTGTCTCCAAACTGCTGAATGCATTCAGAGATCATAGGTTCCTTAGGCCTGAGTGCGTAGGATATAGAAAGAGATGGAGGATTGCTGCTGCTGCACTGATGCTTATGCTATGTGGTAACTGTAGCGTAAGAAAGCAGATGATGAAAATCCCATGCTGTCTTCAGATCAGCAAAGGCACTGCTAAATAAACAGTGACCAACCGGATTATCCCTGCCACACTCTATTACTGTACATGGCTGAACTGTCAAGCTGCAACAAGTCGCTGCTTTCCACGAACCATCCTGTTCAATTCTCTGTACAGAGAAGAAGCAGTACGACTGGAGTGATCTATGACATCACATTTGGGAGTTGTTGTTGTTTGGACAGGCCAAAATCATCTTAAGCGGGTGTCTTACTGATGCATATCCAGAGGATTTGTCCAATTGCAGCAAAAAGCTGGTCTTTCACCAGAGAGCTGGCAGCATTCTTTCTCACTTGGTAAGCATCTCCATGGAGCTTACAGTGACCTGTTGGACAGCGTGTTTTGATCCATTCCCTTTCTGTGATGTGCTAGTGTCTATGGACACAGGTCACTGTAACGCTTTCATCATTAAAGTTTTCATCATTTCAAAATATCTGAGTCTGTCAGAATTCCTTGTCATTCCTTTAGTCTACAGAGCCAGTGATCATTGAATGTTACAGTGAGATTTCAGACCATCTGAGATTCAACACAGTGCATAAAAGTGCAGAGAAATTCTCTTTTCACACCCTGATTTTATTCTAGAGCATGTGTACTTCAGTTCAGAAAGGAAATGCTAATAGTGTTCCTCCATCAGAATAAATCCATTAGAGAAAATAAAAGTTTGATCTTAGCTGCGTCTAAGTCTACCGAGGCTCATGAGTGGACGACAGGACTAACAAACTCAAAGCTCCTGACTTACTAGACGGTGTACATTTACTAAATCACATGCAAATGGAAAACTCCTGATTTTATCTGATCTACTAAGGAGCAAGCACCTCTTCGTGTATGGGGCTAAAACACACACCCTTTTTTGTAGCTGGACCCCATCAAGTGATCATTAGCCTCTTTCATTTTTACCTTCACTTCCTCTGAATCCAATTTCCTCTTGCGTTGGCGCTGTTCATACGTTGACAGACACCAGTGAAAGACGCAAAATCCCAGAAGATGGTCACAGTAAGGCCTTTAAGATGCACACACAACTTAGTCTGTGATATTTAAATGTGAATAATCAGGTGTGTTAGTAAGACAATGTAAGACGTGCTTCAGTGCTAGTTTCTACTTTACTGGTGGGAGTATCATGCAGATCCATGCATTCAGGTAAGTTCTGATATTTCATCATAATTGATATTTTGTTCTTCTCCAGTCAGTATTTCTTTCTATTTGCTAACCGTCTATATCATCAGACATTCATTTTAGAACCAGCCTGATCAGTTTCCAGTTCACGTGCACTTAATGTTGCTACAATCATGTCTGGCACCAGTTTTGGTCAGCCCTTTCCAGCGTGAGCAGCGCCAGGAATGTTTAAAAAAATGACATGACCAATAGGCACAAAAGAAAACATGCATCATAAAGTTAGTGCAGCTGGTGCGGAGAATGGAAAGAGTAAGAGCAGAGCAGAATATGTCTACTGTATGTCTCTTTTCATCAGTGAACACACTTTCCATTATTCCTTTATATTGTCAGTAGTTAGCATTCATTTACAGTATATTTAATACAGTTATGTACTTTAGGTCCTATTTCTTTGCAGCTAACTAGATGTTCTTGCAGCGCCACCACTCGTTTTGTGGCTCTAACTGAGATTTATGCAGGGAAAAAAGGTTCGTCACCCCATCAACCTCCCGTTTTCAATATTTGCACATGCTCTTCAGACGCACCACATCGTCTGCACCAAACGACCGCTTCCAAATTGTGTACAGCAGAAAGCCTAATCAATCACACTTATCTGCTGCTGGCATTTGCTCAATCTTCCTTCAAATACATATGCATAAAGGAGCATCTCTGTGCTCGCACACGGCGAGCAACCCCAGATGGACGAGCTGCTCCCACTGACCTAATGTGTACACTGTGGCGCACAAAGCAGGAATGTGCAGCCCGGTCTGCATATAAATCATCAACAGCAGCCGATGACACGGTGGGCTGCAGACGTCGTCTGTAGAAACCACCTGGCAGGTGTTTGAAATGTAAAGTTTTCTGTGTTAGCTGATTTGATTATTATTGTTGCCTTTGTTAAACACGGCGTTATGCATTGTGATGAAGTGTGCCATTTCTGTTCCATCTCTGTGACCTTTATCCATTTCTCCAAATCCACACTGAAATGCACTAAATACATCTTAAATCTTACAGCTTCAGAATATATTCGATGCGTTTGTCGTGGCTTTGTTTTGGGATGGTGCCTAAAGAGTTGCGTGTCTGCAGGTGGGTGTGTCGCACTGTGCAACTAGGGCGTCCCTGTCTACAGTCTCTACTAATCACCCCCCTGCTGTAAGAAACATAGAAAAGCCTTGTTCCGCCAATCACACACACACACACACACGCATGCAGTCAGTCCTCCACTGCAGGAATCAGTTTGCAATCAAAAAACAAGAACCTTCTCTACGTTTAGGAAAAGGCAAAGCAAACTCCCAGGGAGTCTCGGTACACATGCTTGTTTTTAATCAGTGTTTAGCTCCTAAAGAAGAGCTTTTGTACGCCTTGTGATTGTGTAAACTAGCCTTGCAGTGTATGTGTGTGTGAGGTCACGTTGCTCAGGTTGTATCTGAAGGTAGCATCACTTCCTACATTATCATATTCTTGTATGTATGTTTGTTTCTCACCTTTTTCCACCTGTCTGTCTATCTTCTGTATGTTCCTGGAGCTGCCTGCACAGTGGGTTGTATGAGAAGGTCGGAACAACGACGTATAAAGGGTGTTGGGGTTGGAGGACATGCTGGATATTTGCAGCTGTGAACTGAGAAGTTTAATTTGTACTTATTATATAATATAATATATAATAATATAATAATATATTTTTAGTAATTAGTTTTCAGGGCTCTGTTAATAAGAGTTTTAGTAGACCATGTCTGATCACAAGCACATTTTTATTTTCCTACTCCATAAAGGGATGGCTGGTCCTGCTCCATCCCTGCACTCACGGCCTCTGACCAGCTAACCACGATCCAGCTAATAATCAGTGGGAAGGAAAACAAACACAGTGGCCCTCTAGGACCAGGATTGGTCGCGCTGCAGATTATCGATCTTGGCATCAGCTGATGCCCCATATTAAAGGGTCCAGATCAGGGTCCAAGAAACACATTTTATCGTGTCTGTTTTATTCCACACCACATGGAAAGAGACAGAGCAAGGCTTTTTGATGCAGGATCCACACAGAGGTTGTATTCACGTTAATAACTTTTTATCATTGTGTATTCTATTCCCTGTCCAGACTGCTCCTATGCATTGTGTTGGTCTTGAGAGGACAGTTCGTGCATGTGTCTTTAGAGGTGGAGAGCTGATCGTCTGTCCCCTCCTTTCTTCTGCTGTGTCTTTGTAAAGTCCTCCGTTTTGGGGCCACAATGCTGAAGCCAATGATAAGGCCTTTAGATAAAGAGTGGGTGGCGATAACCATCCTGCCTCCTACGCAGCTCTGCAGCATCAGCTATCTGAACCCTTATCGGACCACACAGGCGTCCCTCCTTCAATCTCCGTCCTTCTGTTCAACTGTGGGGCTCCTCTCCTCTTTTTCCTCTTTCTCTCACTCCCTTGTTTGACGCTCTCATTCTTTCACGCCCCGTGTCTCTCTCTTCCATCATCCAATCACCACAATGCCAGCGTAGATTCCTATCGACTTATCGGAGGGGCAAAATGGCCAAAGGGGAAATGCGGCTAATTAAATTGATAGGGAAAATAAATGTTGGTCTATGCGGTGTGTTTAGCTGGCAGGCCAGACAGCCATGCGCTGTAGTATGAACCCGTCTGTGTGTGTGTGTGTGTGTGTGTGTGTGTGTGTGTGTGTGTGCCGGTCAGCAGTGTGGAGAATCACTGTGATAAGGCAACAGATTTAGTATGGATTGCTGGGCAGACTGAAAGCTATCTGTAATGAACAACAATGGAGCTGACCTTCAGGGAAGGAGAAATCTTTGAGGAAATTCACTTACTGACCACATGTTAGTGTGTATATATCACTGTATGCTGTAGCTCACATGTAATGCACAGGACGCGTCTCAGTGCTGGTGACTGTTTTACACACACACACACACACACACACACACACACACACAGCGGACATGTAATAGAAGTAGCTTGCACACTCACCTCTATGTCGGTTGGTGGTTTTGTCAAACATTAGCATTGCATCCTCTACCTGAAAAAAGACAGGAAGACTTAGGACTCACATGTGCACACAAAGTATTGAGCAGAAGAAAATGCAAAACACAAAAAAGCTGTGTCAAAAAACTTGACTATTTGGCTTTGTAGGTAGAGAATGTGGCAGTCTTGCTGCATGATTCTGTCATCGTTAGGGTAACAATGCTAAATGTCCCCACAGTTACTCCTTTTAGGTTTAGTGTGCCTTAGTCTGAAAATGTCCAGTAAAGAAACACATCAGGAGTCTCTGGGTGGCTTTCTTGTCTTGTGGGACGATGCACCGTCCCCTTTAATACATAAACACCAAACATCTTTTCTCCAACACTGGAGGTATGTAAGATTACAGTGTGAGATTGTTAATGCTCATCCGTCTTTACAGTTCATCTGGATTATTACATACTGACAACAAAGGCAGTTTAGCCGTAGCTGCTGAATACAGAGACCTCAGCATGAAGGCTGTGGTTGCAAATCCACCTTTACCTTTAAACAGCTAAAGCAGAGAACTCTATCATTGTACAGTGGTCTGTGGTGCATCCACTGTGCTGTGTCTTCCCCCTTTTCCTCGACTAAAGGCTGAGGTGTAAACAAAAGCTCACACACTTCCCTGAGGCTTTGTTTAGACTGCTGCTGCTGACCTGAAAACTTGTTAAGACCTCATTAACTCAAAGGCAGAACTCACCGTGAGGGTGATGAGGGGAGACAACAGGAAAGAAAACTGACACACCAGAAATAAGGCTGGTCAAGAGGAAAAGAGAAGGGGCCATCAAATCAATATTTAGACATTATAAAATAGTTTCCACGATGTTGTCCATCTGCTTTTATCAGCAGTGATATAGTGTGGAGCTGGGAGCTGCAGATTGGCTCTGTGTGGAAACAATGCTATTAATTGTCTGAAACCTATAAAGTTCTTTTGTCTGTGGTGCAGTTTAAAAAGAGGTTTTGCACTTTGACTGTCCGTGGAGAATTTCATCCAAGTTTGTTTGTCAGTAAAAACCGTGCAAACCCTCAGGAACAGAAAGTCTCTCGTGTTCTTAGGGTAAAGAGCACGTGGAGGACCTGCACAGATCTAAACAGCGCAATTTGGAGGCTAAATACTAGAATCTTTACCACACTTTAACACTCAAGTTGTATCTTCTGACCTCCACCAAATTACAGTCACAATTAGCTCTCTAGTCATCATAAAGGTCCGCACCTCCTGTTAGAATCATGGTCATATGTAAGTTCCAGACAATAAAGTTACTGTCCTAGTTCCTGTTTGCTTTCAATTCTAGGTTTTAGGCAAATATTCTCCAAGTCAGCGAAGCTGCACAGACAAAAAAAACCCACTACACACAGACTTTAAAACTATCTTTTCCAGTTTATTTTTTGACTAACACAAACTTGGTGTTAGTTCAACTGTCTAAGAACTAGTTTGACTCTGTCACCACACTCGTGTCATGTCATCATGTCATCATGTCAGCGTCAGCTCTGCCATTGTTGCCCTGGCCTGCAGAGCTTTGTATACGAAGGAACAACTTTAGAATTTTAAAATAGCTGAATTCACAATAGAGGAAGAAGCAGGAGGTATAGTCGTAATGAAACACTGTCGTTAAAGCTCAGAACTACAAATAGGACATTTCACTGACAGATGACAGCTTCTCTCAGGTCAAATTTTAGCAACTATGTGAACTTCATGCAGCTCAAGAGACTTAATCGTTATTGTGCACTTTCTAGAAACGTGATAAAAAGAGAAAGAGCACAATGCACAGGACACCCACTGACAAAGAAATCCAACCACCACTTTCACCATTAAAGACGAGCGAGAGAAGACCGTGAGGTGGAGGAGTAGGATAGAAGAGACGGGATTCAGTCACGGACATGCCCCAGCTTTAATGAATGCCACCTTTGTCACCTGGCAGCTGTTACATGCAGCCACAGCTGGAGACAGACGTCTACAGACTCTCAGTTCAGTCCACTGAATCACTGATACTCAGATGAGCTTCAGACAAACAAAGTGGGTTATGTCTGAGGTACAGAAGACGAGAGCTTTTCAATCCGACATTGTTCTGAAGCCTGTGACGGACAGACTGGAGGACAGTGCCACACAGACACGCTGTGCTTCTGGGGGCTCCACAGCACCGCTGTGTGCAGGTTGCAGCCTGGAGTTACAGAGATGGCTCGTGTTCCCAGCGACTGCTGCCAAACCTTTCTGTGCACGGACACGGGACAAAAGAGCTTTATTACGCGGGGCATGAATTCCAAAGGAAGGAGCGCGGGAGAGACGCGTCGTTCCAGCTCCCAGACAGAGGAGAGTAGATTAAAACAAAGACATGTGAGGGATGACTGGTTGACAGGAGAAAGATGTACTCCCCTCCCACCCCCCACTCATCTGCCTCGTTCTGTTGCTGTAATTTCAACAAATGCTTTATCACATATAATAATCAACAGGCTCAGATTTCACGGGTGGCCTGTCTCAAGATGGACACGCTTGATGTCAGCTCATCAAGAGTTTTGTGCACTCACTTTGTGAGTGCACAAAATCTCTTCAGGGAAACGTGGAAAAAAAGAATGAACAATGACTGAGGAGATGGAGGCAGAGAGCTCCTGCGACTGCGAGCTATAAGGCTTTACATGGATTCCCCCTTTTTGAAAAGCAGCTGCATTTCCTGGGTAACCTTGTGTCAGCTGCCACTAGCAGGGGTTATTAGCCAATATCTGTAAATATGAAATGAAGAGATAAGAGCGCTGCAGATAAGGAGAAACTGACTGAGTCTTTGAGAAACAGCCTATCTAAACTTCCCATGCCTCTGCTCACTGCCTTATCCCTCTAAAGGGAAGAAGAGCTGCTCGGAAACTTTTTTTTTCTTTTCCAAATCTTACCTTTATTTCAAACAAGACGAGCTCTGGTGATAAGAGCTTTCTTTTAAACAAGGTACTAGGTATCACCTGCTGACAAGAAACAGACTCAAGCTTTTCAGTGGCCAGCTGGAAACACCTTGGGTCTTACTTTTCAAACCGCAATTCCACATACTATTTGACACAGCTCAAATGATTTCACATGTACACTGTAGTATATGTGTAGAACAGGTACTTTGCACTTATGGTATTAATGATATTTTGATCCAAAGAAAGAAAACAAGCAGTGTACACACAGAGAGTGTGCGTTTTCCATGTAGTGCGTTTGCAGTATGATCATTGTGTTGCCATCAGTAATGTAGCATTTTCATTTTAGCTCTTATAAGCTCCAACCTGCAGGTTTTGTCGTCCCCACTCTCCAGTATCGTTATATTCTGTGTATGGATGGACATGTGGTGCAGTGTGGGTTTGTGAATGTTAACCATATTTCTGATTAAATAATAAGCAATAAATACCCCTGCGCTGGTGCTGAGTTTATATGTTAAGTTAAACATCTATTAAACATGACTACTGCTTATTACACTGATCGATCAAAAGAAAAACACAAAGTTGAATCAAGTTCTCCTGCTGGACCCGTGTAAAAAATAATTTGCACATTAATATGGATCCATGCTAATTATTATTTTTTAAAAATTCAGTGCTTTAAGGTGGGGGCTGAGTTTGACAGACCAAGATTGTCAAACGTACATAACAAAGTGTCTCGTCTTTGTTGAACAGAGATCACATCATCATTTTTATTTTTTTTATTATTGTTACCGTTACAAATTAGTAATAAACCTTCATTAAAATTTACTTACATCAAAATGAACAGAACATAACATTGCATAAATTAGAATTGAACTGATCTTAATCTTTCTGATCCAGTTAACTGTTGTATCAAACCTGTGGTTATTATTAGTTATTATTATTATAATTAGCTTAATAATAGAACTACAACAAACCTGGAAACCTCAGTCTAGGTTATGACAGCCCTGTTTGTTTGTTTTCACAAACCTTTTTTTCATTTTATTAATTACTTTTATTTTGGTTTCATTCATTGACAAAAACATGCGAGACCTTCATAAAGTCCAACAATCACACAGGTTTGCATGACCTGGAGTGAAATGAAAATTTACTACTGCAGATTTGGGAATAGACCCACACTACGTTGCCCTTTCATTTCTTTCTACAGTCATATAATAGATATTTCATTACTGGTGTTGTTATATTATTATTCGATTGTTTGCTGACATAGAGACAATTCACCACCTCTGTGAACACAAATGTTTTACTGCACTGATACTGGGGGAGAGTCTGTCTCAAACCTTACACCGAACAAAAAGAAAATTCCCACTGTTTAACATGTAGCAAACTTTGGAGCCTGGAACTGAGTGCAGGTCTGGTCACCTCTAAGTCGCCGCGGAGCACCAGCTGCACCTGACTCTCTCCCTGTGCAGCTGCCAGCCCCATGAGACCTGCTGCAGAAAACAAGCTATTCTCCAGACAAGTCTGGCTTATCCCAGCTGTCAGTCACCATTATGGCTGTGATGAAGAGCACAACAGCAGGTGCAGAGGAGAGACTCCCACAGCTCTACGTATTCACTAACACACACAGTTAATGGAAAGCTGGCTTTTTGTGCAGTGCCCATAGATCCTATGATGCAGGAGACGTGTGAGCCACCCATCAAATGGTTCTACCAGCCAGGAATTTGTTAGCACAACACGAAGGTGCTGAACCCCCATAGCCACTCGTGAGGCGGGGTTTATCGTGGACAGATCGGTAATCCCCGCCTCTTTAAGAAGCCTTTGCTTATTGTGGAAGACCTAAAGACTCTCCCAAATATGAGTCCCACTCTCTTTTATTCTTCTTATTTTTATTATTGTGCCTAAAAGTTTGCAGCGCAACTAGTCCTATGCGCTTTGTCCATAAAATCTCGTTCAAACTTCATCATGTAGATCTAAATGGGGAATTGTGTGTGTGTCGCGGAATAACTCGTCAATCATGTGGTTCGTCTGTAATGAATTTCTTTAGTCATTATTTGTCCCATTCACTTAGAATGGACGAACAAACTTGGGTGTTATGCACATGTCTGGTCACTAGATGGGGCCAATGCTCTACCACTGATTAAATGATACGGCTCGCCCCTTCGTACCGGATTGGCTGTTGTTAAATACACAATACGTGATCACTGCAGTCGGCGGCGCGGCAGCAGTCCTGTTCACTTTTTGAGTGTAGCGTGCCTATTTTACTCTTGTATGGACACCGAAGCAACTGCTGTCCGCACATACCGACGTCAGACACTTTTGTTAGTTGATAACCACTTTTGTTCGTTTCCCCCGGACTTTGCCGCTGCCAGCGGTGCCTGCTTTCTCAGACGCCAGTGAGGCACCGGAGCTGGGCTCTGTTTATGCTGCTGATAGACCGGTAAGTTGTTTGATGAAAGCATAACGTAGGAACGGATGAATAACAACACTGTAGTCGGACGGTATACAATGCCCCGAATTGTGTGTTTGCTGTATTTTCAGACGATTTCATGGCTAAAATGTTTACGTTAGCATGTTTCAATGACTAACATACAGTGTTTATGTTTTGACTGTGCGTAAAAGTTATCGGTTCGTTTACGTTACGTTCAAAGTGGGCCATTCACAGCTCGCCGCCAGATGTAAACGTTTCGCGTACATACAGTCAGATATAAGGCTGTCAAAATACTTTATTATGCATCAAGTAGACATTTAGTTTCGTGCAGCAACGTGTGGGTGATTGGAAGCTGCAGGAGAAAGGGAACTGAAAAATAAAGTAAACCAGTAATTCCATTCAAACATTATTTTCGTCTATTATTTAGTTGTTTCCTCACAGCTAGAAGGCACTCGGTCCCACTCGTGCCTCTTTCTGTGGAGTATGTTCGTCCAGTGACCGTGTGGACCCACACAGTCCAACTAGTAATCTAAATAAATCTAGTAACTAGTTCATCTAAATCACCCATATGTGTGAATGTGAGCTTGGTTACATTGGAGAGATGCCAATAAATATCTACTGTAGATTGATTACTGATCTGGCAGTATCGCCACAGAGGTCTAAAACAGTGAGAATCCACCTCATATGCGTTGACTTATTGCTTTAATGTGAAGCCACCAATACTCGTCCGACAGAGCTGAGATGCAAGGAGCTCAGGTGCTCCGTCCAAAGATCCATTACACAGCAGGCCGCGACAGCTGACGTCTCTCTCTCTGAGTGTACAGGGCTGTATGAATAATAAAAAGTCTGTCTCCATGAGAAGATGCATACCATGTATTAACAGCCATTACATGCTCAGCCTGTATAAACCGCTCTGATATGCATGAGAAAAATAATTGTGGAGCATGTGGCAGATTGAAGTGGTGGGTAATAAGGTAAACCTTAGGAAAAACCTGATTACCTACTTTTCCTGTCTTAAACTCATGCATAAAACCAAGGACACTCTATGCCTGAATCTTTCAGTACACATTACGGACCAGAGGCTTTAGAGAATAGATTTGAGGAGGAGGTTTAGGAGTTTGAACCTACAGCAAATAATAACCAAATCAATTTCACCATCTCTTATCAATTACAGTTCTTATCTCCTATGAGGATCACAGTCGATGCACAGTTCACCACGAGTAATAAGTTATAACAATTTGTGTGTGTGTGTGACATATTTAGCATTTAGCTAAACACATTAGGCACCACAAATATATAGTTGCTTTCATAACTGGACGCTGTTGGGCTGTGCAAATGAGGTGCACGCATCTTATCTAATAAACACAGACATTTAGAAATGCATTTTCTGGAAACAGACTAGTTTGGACCAGCCAACACTGGGTCCGTGTTACTACAGCGGTTAGCCTACAGATATACAATGAATACGATGGAACCTCTGTACAAAACTCAGGTCGAACAACAGTAGTGTTTCCACTCTATCATGTTCAGAACACGTGAGCGTGATGCATGATTAGATGGTTTGCTCCCCGGTTCCCCCTCAAATTCCTAAACCCCGCCCCCTGGCGCATCAGAGGTCAGCCTGTTCACAAGAATTTCTCCAAGGGGATTTTCAAGTATCAGTTATTATTACAGGACATATCCAGTGTTAGTAATATATGTCTTATGACAGGTACTCTGTTTCCTCGTTAGGTTAATTGATCACTGTGAGTGTGCATTGTTGTGTGTCTGTATGTCAGGGCCCACATTCTCAGGGCCGACACACAGTCCAGGGTGCACCCTGCCTCTCCCCCGAATAAACCTCAACCTTTACGAGGATAAAGCGGCTCAGAAAATGAAACACTTAGGATGTGTTCAGAAATCCATATTTGGTGAAAGAATCCTGATTTGCAACAGCTTCCATGCAGTGCTCTCTTAATTTTTCCAGAGCTGTATGTTCTTCAGACACACACTGTGGTAGAAAGTGGTCTATCCCATGGGAGCTCAGAAAAGACTAGATGATCCTCTAGATGATCCCCTCGGCTCATTTCAGCTTTTCCCAAACCAGCATCCCATATGTCCTGTGAGTGTACTGGCTCTCACTTTCACCACCCATCTCAAGCAGAATGACCACAATGCATCACTCCAGCTCAACATCACCATTCCCTTCCATCCAACAGCACTATCGCATCCATATCTCCCCCTTTCCATTGCCCCATTTGGCCATTCCACCTCCGTGACGCCCCCTCTCCTCCCCCCCAGCCTCCAACATCATTTCATCTCTTTCTCCGGCAGCCTATCTCGCCACCTCTTTCTCTCCCTGACAGTCCCATGCCGTCATGCGCTCCTCTCTCTGGACTGAGTCAGATAAGCAGGTAATTCATCATTGCAGTGAAGGGTACACACACACACACACACACACACACACACACACACTCACATTTCCAAACATGCGCACACACCGGGCGGCTCTTATCAGTGCTTCACAAGGATTGGGCCGAGCTCATGCCGGGTCTCTGTCTGAAAGTGACCCGTAGCCTCCGAGCACCAAATTACCATGACAACATTCAAATTATCCCCGGCGAATGACAAGAGACAAATTAATATATTTCCCATCATCCCTTCATGCCCGCACTCACAGCCCTCAATTTGTGCTTCTATTATAGGGAGGGGAGAAAGAATGGTTTAACCAAACCCAGGGTGTGTAAGGAAGGCCTTTATAAATGCAAATTACCCTGGCTGCCTTTCTCTGCTGAGAACAATGCTGAAAAATAGCAGGTTGGCCTGTTAAAAGTGATACCACTTCCACTTCATTTTTCCCTTTCTGCCGCCTCTTTTTTTTATTTACAATGCACAAAAAAGCCTGGGAACAGCAAATTCAATTCAAGCAGCACAATAAAACACAATCATGCGGAAATGTGGCATATTTCAGCTGACAGATTCATAAAAGTGTCGCCGGCATAATTGAGTCAAGAATGAAGAGGAAATGATGATGAAGATGGCGATGATGATTATGGCTGGGTAGCGCTGTCAAGAGGAGGGATTGTGTAGAAGAACGAGAGGAAGCTGTTATTCCTGCGCTCGCCTTTTTAGAGTAATATAAAGCCTCAGCAGACACAAGATGTTCAGCAATTTTACAATTTAAAACTGTTTTACAGCAGAGAAAGATATCAATCCTGCATCTGCACGCCTTTGAGGAGGGAGCGCCGCGAAGCAGAAAAACAATTAAAAACGCTGCGTGTATGGTTCTCCAGTCGCACAACCACACAGCTGAGATACACTGGAGGATACTTAAATAGGATTTGTGATGCTGATAACAAACACCATACGCACACAGCAGCGTGAGACCATGAAGATAATTTGAACTGCAGCAAGAAAAAAAAACATCTTTAGTCAAAACCTTGTGTGTTTTTGCAAATGGTTGTATTCCAGTGGTAAGTGGAGGGTAAGTGGATAACTCGGGTTAGGAACTTTAGTTGCACAGCGGGAAGCAACAACGGCTGATCCGCAGGGGGCTGATACACTGCAGGCGCTCTGTCAGTCACACAGAACACACACACGTAACTCACTGTAAAAATAGGACATTGTACATCACATGGACAAATGCTGGACATATAGAATGAAGGGGGGAGGATTGGAGACAATAAGGGAGTTTCGATCAGACTGTAACTGTAACGCTGTAACGTCGGGACACACCATGGTAGTATGTGTTTGCATGCTGATCTCTTTCCTAATAAGACGTGCCGAGCTTTGTAACACTGGCTTTAAAATATAATTAACCCATTAAGAGGAATTTAGTGTAATGCTCAGATGCTCTGTGAATCTCTTTTTATGTGCAAAAACGTATTTATTATTGCACATTTTCCGAACATGATTGCATATGTTCAATAGTTCTGACTGTGGCTGGGAGGAAGCTGTTGAAGAACCTACAGTTCTTGTGTCTGAGCAGAGAGTGAGCCCCTCTTAATTCCCTCTGCTCTTTTCCAGCAGCGCACATAGACTCCAGGGATGGAGGACTTGTCCGTGCCATCCTCTACGCAGTCTTCCTCTCTGCCTGTGTGGCGTTCCCATACCAGACAGTGAAGCCTGCGGTAAAGATGCTCTCCGTCAGTCTTGTCTAGGCCTCGGTGAGAGGGCGATATATATTCTTCAGCATCCTAATGAAACAAAGCTCAGCTCAGGTATCCCTACAGTCCCAGGAATCTGTGGCTGTCGGTCCTCTTTGCCTCAGTCCATCTGAGACTGTAGCGGGGGAGGATTCGTCTTGTTGGTGTTGGAGGTGTTGTCCTGGGTGGATGCACAGTCATAAGTGTAATGGGTGAAGAGTGTGGAGCTGAGGCAGCAGCCCTGTGGGGATCCGGTGCTAACTGTGAACTCAGCCCATTGAGAGTGTTGTTGACCAAAGAAGCTATTTGACCTGACAGTGGAGAAGAATTATAAGAAAACCTCCTGTAAGGACAAAAAGAGACAAATCAAGTACCCCAAGTATCGCAAGTACATTCCCTGGTTTAAAGCTCCTTACAAGACAGGGAGAGGATCGCCCCACTTAAAATGAAACTTGTTGGCAGCACTTATGAACAAGCCTTGGCAGGAAGTGGGACGCCTCAGATAATCATTTGTCCATCAATTTGTTACTGTCCCTTTCAGAGCTGGCTGTGGTGGTGAGAAGCTGGGAACATGAAAGACAGATCAACAGTTAAGATCTGTTTAAGACAAAATGCCCATTCCTGCTAAAAAGCTCTTTTATGAGATGAGCACCTTTAATTAGACAAAGTGCTTTACAGTCAATGATCCGTTCAAGATCAAGGTCGCGGTACCTAAATCAGTACAGAAGGGCTGATAGAAGAACCACACTCGCTGGTGTGCAGTGTCAAATTCAAGCTCATCACGATCAAGTTCATTTTTAAAATATAATAAAATAACATTTAACATTCTCATTTCTGATACAACTTTATTTTATTCAGACTGAAGTGCAGACAGAATATAGTGTGACATGTCTAAATATATGTGAGTACATATATTCACAATATATTCAGGCACAAACGTCAACTTGTTTTAAATAATGAACTGATGTGATTGTGATAGACAAACATTCAACCAGTTCCACGTGATATGTGAAGAAATATATACAGTATTATATATTATATGTCCCGTTGCCATGAGTGCTATATCTCAGAAATGGCTGGAAAGACTATGCTCTATGTACAAACCAGCACAAACTCATCAGGATATGTGTCTGTATACACGACAACGCCACTGGTTAGCTAAATATGTCTTTTTTTTGTTGTGAGGGAGCAGATACAAACAGTTTATTCATGGGTTTGACCCATGATGAGCAGTGCATGTATACTGCGTGACCTTCACTTGTGTGAGTAGCTCATTAGATATAAAGATAAGACGTGATGTAATGTTGTGTGATTTATTACAGTTGCATATGACAATGAAATGAGAGCAGTTTTGGTTTTTAAATGATCTGGAGGTGGCAACACACTCAGGAAACTCTGTAGGGACCAAGTGTAGGGCTGTTTAAATCTCGCTGCAGGTCAATGACTTTAACCACCGTGTGCATACACAAAGTAAGGACATATTGAGAGTGTCTCACTCATCACTCAAGCAAAAGTAACCACTAGACATGTGAGTCAGACAGCAGGTAATGGACACAAATAAATATGACACAGTTGATCAAGTTCCTGATCGTATCAAACCTCTGAGATACAGACTGATCATCTGTTACACGCGCAGGTATAAAAACACATCCTGCCTTCTGCAAACATCCTCAGAGACGCAACGTGTCCATCAATCAATTAACAAGAAGCCTTGGGTCCACGTCTGAGACATTAAAATCAATTTACCATAACTAATGGATTCAAAAATGACAGATTGCTCATTTTGTCAGGCTTTGTCATTGAAACTTGTCTGTGGAGGTTATGGAACATTGATATGCAGCTGATCGATCAACAGAAAACCTACCACAGGCTTTTTTTTATTGGTCTGCTGTGTTTTGTATTCTATTTTTAATGCACCAACTAACACACTGAGCTACATCAACATTTGAACCTGTGGGATTGTTAGAATATATTCTAGTGATACATTGTTAGTGCCATTAAAATGCAACGGCTGCTCTGAAAGATGTCACTTACTTTCATTTACATATCGAAACAACTCCATATAAAAAAAGCAATCCATATAAAACTGGGTGGAGCTCCACGGCTAATGTAGCTTCCTTCTTTTTATTCGCTGTATATGTCAGGAAAGTGTGTGTAAGTGTAAGCACCCTGGTCAGTACTGCAACGTGCAATGCGCTGTGGGCTTTGACACCTGTTGACCTCAGCTTCCCCACACTGACCCTGTCCACCATGAAAGTCCTGAAGTGGAAAAGGCAAAAGTACATTCACAAATGCAACTGGAGCTAAAACAGCTTGGTTATTACTGTGTTGCTTCCTCGTTCTGTCAAAGCAGAGGCTACTTAATGTTAGCACACTCCAGCAGTGTGTCACATGCACTTCTACTCTAAATGAGTTCCCACTGTCTGACTGACACACAAGATGCAAATCTGGTTCAGTCTAAAACCTGACAAGGGCACTGATGTCAAAGCAATAAACAAAACCTTTGGGTCATGCATCCCACTGCAATTTTCCAGCCATCAGTGCTGATTATTAGTCTGGTAATAACAGGTGTGCTAAGAGGTGAGTAAATTAGTCGACACGCGTCACATTTCAGTCCTGCATTCGCTGCCGGGCCTGAGGGCTAATTGGCTAACAGCATCGGGTCGCTGTATAAACAGTGTTAAGTACAAAAAAACAGCAGCTCAAAGTACAGGACAGAGAGAGCAGGCTATGCTGGAGACAGTGTACGGTAATGTAATCACAGTTAATCCTTACAGCATGATCTGACATATGAGGGACGGGTTCTAAAAGACAGAGACGTCTACAGTCAGGACGGAGTAGACGATGGTTGGAAAGTGGAGCAAAGGACATTTTCTGCACTTGTAGTGTAGTTCTTACATCACTCCTGAGGCAGTGTGAGAGTTGTTCACACATGTGACCCCAATGACTCACACCAACAACAACCCACGGGAGGCTCCACAGAGTTTATACGTCGCTACTCTAAACTAGTCAGTGAGAAGCGATGAAGCCTTCTGCATGGGAGGTGACATGTCTTAGAGAACATCAAGCTAAGTCTGGTTGTGACTGAACCGCAGCTTTGGGAGGACCATGACCTGAATGACCGAGAACCTTCACAGCTCCAAAAATAACAACCAGTTTAAAAGAATTCTTATGTTTGCGGTAGAACTTAACAAAGTCAGAGCTGCTTCGTTTAACCTTAGGATTCTGGTGTATTATAATAAACGTCCCACATGTAGGGTCCACGCTAACCTGCAGCAAAACAAAACACATCCAGGCTGTGGATCCCAAAGCTGGGACACATGGTCTCCCTACAGGGGCTCTACATACAGAGAAACAGTCAAATATCCAGCAAAACTAGTAGAGATAGATCAATCTGTGTGTGAGAGTGATGACTGACCCCAGCAGAGCCCCAACGTCCACAGATACAGTGTTTTATAGTGTCCATATTCTCAGTCACACAGAAAAATAAAGCTTTCTGAATGCAAACTCCCCCGTAACACTGGTGAAGTGAGCCCATAGCTTCTGTGTTACCAGCCCAACACTTTGTGTGGAGCATGTTTGTGTTTTGGTGTATGTTGGGATTTTGAGTGTGTACCTTGAGCTCAAGATAAAGTGATTTACATCATCTGTGTCTGATCACTGAACTGTTATCATAACTGATAAATGATGAACACGGCGACAACCAACTGGAACAAACCATGAATCTTCACAGGAGGTACAGTACATTTACCCTAAAACCTGTTCACGCCTCTAATGTCAGTTGCACATTAAAGTGATTTAATCAGTGCTGGCAGACAGGAGCTGAAAAAAGAGAAATAGAGGGAGCATGAGACGCCGTGCTGTCTCATACAGTATCAAAAGCACGACAGTTTCCATTCGAGCTGAACACTGCTGCTTTGATGAACTGATGTATTAATGAAGGAAAGTGTTGGCTGTGTTCGGCCGAAGCCGTGATAGATGTGGAAATGATGTGTGACACAACAGAAGCCCACTTTGATCTGCACACAAGAACCAGCAGCAGCTTCCCAACACACACACACACACACACACACACACACACACACTGTTGCCACTGACATGTCACAGTCACAGGTTATGAGCATCCAGCCTAACAAGACCTTTGATGTAACTGGATTTCCTGCATATGCAGCCTGACAGTGCCAACAGAAAGTAGGATTCAATGATGGCCATGGCAACATGCAATATTTCTACGTGATACATGATTGTTTTCACACAGGGAAATAAGGCTGCTGTAGCAGGGAAAGGTGGCTGGAGGAGAGACGGTGCCGTACTGGGAATTAATAGTCTCTTCAACACAAAGCACAGTCACACCTCACCCAGCTCTGACAAAATACCCTCCTGTCACACAGCGAGGATCCCCACAGTCATTTATAGTGGGTCACTTATCTCGCCGGGACCATGTCAGAGTGTGTCTATGATTCAGCACAGCTTGGCACAGACCTCCACATCAGAACAGGAAAACCCAGTCAGGAAGCAATCATAGGGTAGCAGCTCGTTTCCTCACATAATGTTGCATCTGTTGGTGAGACGGTCGTTCTTATTAGAACAGTGTTTGGTTCCGCTGATGGAGTTTTGTTTTCTAAGTTGGAACACGTTGAAACATAAAACCATCAGGTTCAGTCACAGGAGGTGATCAAAGCCCCTCTGTGTAGTTCCCAAGTCTGCTGTGGGTGCAGTGAACAAACCAGCTTTAGGGATGTTCATCAACTTACGTTGAATTTGCAAACACAGACAATTATATCTCCAGATTTAACTGAGACGTGTTCTGAAAGGACTTGTTTCCAGCTCTTTAATTACAGCCCGCTGATGACAGGCTTATGTAATTAGAAGCAATACCTTATTTTTTGGCTCATGATTCCATATTAAAAAAATTGCATTAGTCATTTTTCACTGTTGCGTGTTTCCCCTGCATTCAGGCACATGTACATATGAGCTATGCGCGTGTGCGCGTGTGCGTGCGTGCGTGCGTGTGTGTAATCCATCAGACGAGCTTTCAGTGCTTATGTCTCTTCTCCCATTCTTCCTGGTTCGTCTTTAGTCTTACACACACAGAGGTGGGTTAAAGATAAAGATTTCATCCTGGGATGAAGTTTGTTAGAAGCACTTTCTCTTACTGCCCTCTGTGCTCAAATTTAAGTCACCAAAACATCTAGGAGAGTGGTTTGCTTGTCCATTTATCCTGACATTTCCCCAGTGAGCAGCAGCGGTGTGTTTATAATCCAGCTCGTCTATGTGCAGTGTGCTTTCAGTGCGAGCACCAGCACAAATCGTTGGAACATGCTTGTGCTACATTTGGACATAAGTGAGAAATGTCTTTCCCAGCAGGAGGCATATTGTTACTCCAGTTTGACGGGAGCTTGTTTATGGTGCAAGTAGCAGATTTTGTGGCAGTTTGTTGGAAAAAAAGATGCATGTAGCAGTACATAGAGAAACAGGCACGCTAAATCACTTTCTCTGTGTTCAACACAGAAATGATCACTATGCATGCTTATTGTTTAACTCTCAATTCTTTCAGCACTTGCAGTAGACCTGGTTCATTGTCTAATCATTAAATTGTTACTTGATGACTTCTGTTAGTCTCAGTGCACATGGCGCAAAGCGCTCTCCCTGTGGTTTCATGCAGAGCATCAGGGAAGTGCTTTTGTAGACATCCCACTTATTCTCGTAGTTCTAATATATACATATATAGCATCAGCTGGAGGTTCAGGGCTACTTCAGCATGCTGCTCTGCTTGTCACCATGGCACCATGCAAACCCTGACTGTGGTGGGTTTCATGCACATCTACGTTTCAGTGCAACTGACACAGCTTCATGACCAGTTGCTCATTCGAACCACCAGCGCCTTCCAACCAGCAGCTTGTGTGAAGGGGTGGCTGCTGCTGGCTGCGTTAACAGGACATGACTGAGGTGGGGGCTGGTCACAGTATTCACTTTCTAAAACAACTGTGACAGTAATGTAATCACCACGCCTAATGTGCTGGATATGCCAGGTCTCTTAAGAGTCAGAGCGAGCACACACAAATACATCGATGGAGAGTGAATACGAGTGAGGACCGAGAGGGTGAAATCTAACTGACAAATGTGACAGTTTGAGAAGTGGCAGTGGCTGAAACGACACACTTCCTCCATCACCTCAGGCTCCACTCATAAAGATCAGTGCTGTCTGCGACACTTTTAATGATTATCAGCGTGTTTGTTACTGTTTCCTACATAGTTTAGTGCGATGGAAATGACTCACAAGCTGGGCAGACAGCTGGCTTGATCAAAATAGAAACAGACACACTATATGAGGTGCAGTGCTGGAAGAGTGTCGCGTGACTTTCAGGTGTGCGAGACTCGCAGGACATCTGGAAAAGAGCGCTCTCTTATGTGCAAATGGAGTCGGATCAAAGGCAAAACACCAAAGTGGATTATCATGGATTCTCTGGTAGTGGAAGTGGGGTGTCTGTGTGTGTCTGTGTGTGTGTGTGTGTGTGTTTGCTGTGATGGAGGTGGCTGCTGATTGTCCAACACACCATCCCGCTACTAGAGCTGTTCCAGAGTTGAAATAGAAACACATCAACAATTAGTATAAGTCCACTTATTCTTATAGTCTATTTTTTACTTATAAGCTAAATTTACATTTTTTCAATCTTTAATTGTGTCTATCCGGTGAATTCATCCATATGTTAATGTTTCTATATTAAACTCAAATCACAGATAGATTTATTTAGGGAATTTGATTTCAACCTGATCTTGTTTATTCTAAAGGTAATGACATAATGTTGACAGTACATTTGTACATATGTTTCTTTTTTCCCCGTGGCTTCACGGGACGTGTAGTCCCTCACCTCTCCTGCACCCCCACTGCCCACACTGAGGACATGGCAGAGATCCAGCTCCAAAAACAACTCCCATAACGCGACTCAATGGCATCCTTCAGTAGACCCTTGCAGCTCTCTCAAACTCTGCAATACTTGTTCCTGGTAAAATGTAGCTGTCACGTCACATTTCACACATTTAATAAAACAGAATAGACTTTATTGTCATTGTACAGGCAGGACAAATAACGGGCTCTGTGTACCCTATGAGTTCAGCCAGTGATTAGTGTGATCAGTGATTTCCAGAGACAAAGTAAAGCTGTGTGCTTATTTCACAAATCCCATTTCAATAAACACTGACACAGGCAGAGACCAGACCTGCTCCAGGTCTTGAGAACTCATAGTCATATCTACCGCACACGATTTCACCGTGACTCCCACGATGCTTCTTCCAGGGCTGACTGCACACCTTGAAATCTGACATCAGCGCTGCGGTTAATCAGTCAGCTTACACGCTTGCGCAGCATCTCTTGACATAATCTCGGTACAGTAACTAGCCTGTGTGGCAAACTCGTGCTTAAAAGCGTCACAGTTTACACACTGCGCAAATGTTCCTGTTGAATTAAATATTTGATTCCATCCTGGACTAAGCCATTCTTTTCTTAAACGCTACCAGCAGGTTCCACAAAGCTAGAAATGTCAGCTGCTGGTGATTCTATTTGGGAGCAGTGTTTGCAGGTTAGTGGTGAGAGACTTTCAGCTGACAGTTTCACCCTAGAGAGGGAAGGGGGGGAGGTGCGAAACCAAAGCTCTTAAACAGAAATTACAGGGAGAGGTGATATTTGTAGGAAGCTGAGCTTCTCATGTCCTCACAGGCTTGTTAACATCACCTCAATGGATTTACCAAGTGTTTAATGCACAGTGTATTTCCACAGAGAGGCCTCCGTGTGTGTGTGTGTGTGTGTGTGTGTGTGTGTGTGTGTGTGTGTGTGTGTGTGTGTGTTGTGATGTAGGTGGCTGCTATTTGTCCAACACACCATCATGCTACTAGAGCTGTTGAAATACAAACACATCAACAATTAGTCAAGTCCACTGATTCTTAAGGTCTATTTTTCACTTATAAGCAACATTTACAATCATTAATTTTTTCAGCAAATGAGAGTTGGACCTGGATGCAGGAGGACTCAGTGAGAAGTTAGCATAGATAACCAGGTCACATGCTACATGCTACTGAAACATACAACAACATACTTCCCCACTGAAAATCATTCCAGAGCGGTGTCTCTCCGGTGAATTCATCCATAACGAGAAAAGAAGAATTAGCATATGTTAATGTTTCCATTAGTGCTGTCAGCATTAGCGCGTTAATTTTAATTAACTATTGTGAAACGTTTAATGCAATAAAAAACTGTAATGTAATTAATGCAGCTGTGATCTAAGACCTTAAACGTTAAACTCGTGAGCAGCTCTGAAGGGTGTAGGCATTGCGCTATGCTGGTGTTTGGCCTGCCAGAAATGATTAGACGAAGAAGAAGAATCAGCTACCACTGAAGCAATACGTCTCTGGTTTTAAAGACTGATGAAAACTATTAAAATTCAGTTTGAATTTAAGCATACATCCTTTGGACCTGCATATACTTACACTATACTTACACTATACCACTGTGTGTATACTCACACTGTACCACTGTGTGTATACTCACACTATAACACTGTGTATACTCATACTATACCACTGTGTGTATACTCATAATATACCACTGTGTGTATACTCATAATATACCACTGTGTGTATACTCATAATATACCACTGTGTGTATACTCACACTGTACCACTGTGTGTATACTCACACTGTACCACTGTGTGTATACTCACACTATACCACTGTGTGTATACGTTTGTAGATTGGGTGCATATAGGTAGATAATATTCAGTAAACATGTCATGTACTTCAACTTTGCACCATATCTGAGATATGTCCACAGGTACAGAAAACATCCTGCCATGTTTACACTGCTTCAATGAAACGGGCCTGGTAGCTCAATGGGTTAGGCATCAGACTGGCATGCCGAAGGTTGTGGGTTCGAACCCTGTCTGACTCCTAGTCCATCCCCTACCAGGTGTGTCCCTGAGCCAGACACACAGCGCAAGCTCCATGTAAGTCGCTTTGGATAAAAGCGTCTGCCAAGCAAAGTAAAGTAAAGTAAACGCCAGCAGTGATGATATACAACACGAAATCCAAAAATATCTGCACTGTCGTGCAAAGAGAGCAAAGGCTCTGCTAAGAACAATATTCAAAGAAAACAAAGGATGTTCACTAACAGATTAAAAACATTAAAAACAGATCTTCAAATTTCCAGGAGTTCACTAGCACCCCACTGCACATCAATACTGAGAGAGAGAAAGCCTGTGGGCTGGCAGTCGCTGGACAAACATATGCGCACAAACACGCACGCACACACACACAATAAATCATGCTGACCTACATATACAAACCCTAAAATAAATTGCAGCGATGCATAAGAAGAGACAAACACACAACTGCGTACAACTAGTCCATTTGTTCTAGGATGCAGCATTTGCACAGATGCACAGAAAATAGATGCATATTCATGTAATGTTGTTGCACAAACACAAACAGAGCGCTGCTGCCAGTGAAGCACAATGATGGAAAACATGTTATCCTATACAGTGCAGTACAGTCTTAGCGTAGCTCCGAGGACCTTCCAGTGAGGCTGAGTAAATCCTCGACCAGCTAAAGTGTCCTCACTAGTCTCGGTCCACACAAGGGTATGAGTCCACATGAACACACACACACACACACACACATGCAGATAAAGAAAAAAGCACCTTATTCTCAATGAGCATTGTGGCGACCTGCGGGTAAATGACTCCATAAAATGATTCATTCAGAGCATGGTAGTGATGTCATTACAGGGTTCATAAAAAGATGTGCCTGCAGCAAACACACACACACACACACACACACACACACACACACACACACACACACCATGCTTAAAACAGAAGTCCTCTCTGCTTTACAAAGGCCACCCATGGGAGCAGCTCTCCACAAATACACACGTTGTAGAAATTTCCAGGTGAGCTGCAGTATTTTTTATTAATAAAAGAGCAGCTTGTTATTTAAAATGGATGACGGAGGCTGGTAGAGAAAAAGGCATTTAGGGGCTGGATGTCATTGCTGCTTGGCCTCGCTCCCTTCAAACACACTGGGACTTAATTACATCAAACAGTCAATCAATGCTAATTCCTGATGCTTACTGAGGTAGTTAAATGCAGTCACTTCCTCTGCTAGCCTGGGTGTTAATTGCTCATTCGAGAGGGAACATGGCTGGAGGTCATTGTAGTGCAGAACATGTGGAAATGAGAGTGAAACCTCAAGCTCTGCTAATTGCCCCTGCAGGCCGGAACATTCATTACACTCCCCAATAATAGGGGATCAAGTAAGGAAATGTTTGTGGTTGGAGTGGCACCATAAAGGAAAGCATCCATTCAAATCTAGGGCACGGGGAAGTTTATCAAACCTCAGTTCATTTGAGAACCTTAGCATCTTTTGTAAAATAACAAAAGAGTTAGTATTTAGTTTTCTTGCTAAAAGTAAGCCTTGAAACGAGTGCTAGCAGAATGAAAGGAAGCCTAAGAGGAGCAGGTTCCCACCAAAGGGCTGCTAGCAATCATGATAAATCATTTATATTCAAAGTCAGATTATGTTTAAGGTGAGAGATGTTTCGTTCATTGTGTAATAGTGTAGAAGCACCTGATGCTTCTCCAATGGACTTTGTAATTCGGCTCGCCTTTTCCGGGTTTGTTGGAAACTTTAACATCGCTTGCTCGATGGTCCTCTGCTTAGCAGTGGCAGCTACCACCAGCTGTTTTTCTTGTGCCTCCAAGAGAAAAAGTTCAATGTGGTTTCTCATGTTTGTCGTGTTTCCAAAATATTTCAATTTAGTTTAACAGAACATGCATAGAGTGTGACTTTTGTCCCTGCAACCACATAAAAGTACTTCCAAACGACTGCTTTTAATGTTGAGGGTGCTGGTCGTATCTCGTGTTCACCCAAGAGACTGTCCGGCGCTGCACCTCTGTACATTAGTCTTACGCTTTTTTTTGTTCCTTCAAATTGCATATGTAATTAACAAAACCAAAATCGATTTTTAACATCTTTAAATCGATTCAGAATCTTTCATTTCCGCATCGAGATGCATCTAAAAAAGATATTTTATTTTCCACTAGTATGTCTGAAGATTCTCATTCATCCAGGTGAAGTTGTCAGAAGGTTTAGTCAGGGCAACTGGACTGAACCTAAAGAAGTGCAGTTGCCATGACTAAACCTTCTGACAGTTTCCCACCACTAGTGTCCACCAGCTCAGGTCGTAAGACATGGAGTGATGGAGCAGGACATTGTCCATGGTACATTCAACTAAATCAGCGCAATGAGGAGTCAGGGCTCCAACCTCAACCCAACAGAAACACTCACACACACTCAGACACACACTATTAACACCCAGCAGTAGCAACCTCTTAATATTCTCTCATATGTCTTTATTAGTGTGATTCAACTGAATTATCCCTGTGAAAATGTCTCCGCGCCTGCAGTCACAGGCAGTAGAAATTAAACTGCATCACTCAGCTACAGTCTGATTTCCCTGTCTGCCCCCTGGTTCCTGTTTAACTTGTGATTAAACTATTTGCTGAAATTTGGCAGAGGTGCTGATATAGGGTGGTGTATGAAATACTGAATGACAGAGGGCTCCAGAACATAAGAGAACTGCAGTGGAGACAAAATGAACTTCTCCTGCTCATCAACAAACAGCACAGATGCAGTGCGACGCACATACAAGGTCCAGTGAGAGCAGTATATGTAGCATGTGAAGGAAAAGGTCTACTCGCATTTAAACTAATGCCAAAATAAAAGTCTTGTCTCTTGTCCAGTCATATTGCTGGACAAGAGACAAAGTGCAGTATCTGTACTTTTCCAGATGTTCTTAAAAAACCACAAGGCACCACATGTGCCCATGGACTTTCATGGTAAAGGATTTTCACACCAACATGTCATGTGTGTGTTTTATTTGGGGCTTTTATAATAAAAAAAACACTTACAACCTTTAACATTCAGTCCACACACAAGGCTGAAGAATGGCTAAGCCTGACCCAGAGTGATGGCTTTGAGTGGGGGAACAGGGCACATCTCCGTGGACGAGGAGCAGGAATTCTCTCCGCTGCACCACGCTCTGCTGCATGTCTCCAGCATGTTACCATGGCTTTACGTGTGCATGAGCTCGAGGGCTCGTAATAGGCTTAGCCTATCTACATTCATATACGCAGCCCCCCAGTCGGCAGCACAGTCCACACACAGCACACACGTGCTGGCACGCAGCATCTGTGAACCAGTGCCATTCCTAACTGTGTAGAAAACACAATGGCAGAAAACAGGAGGGAAACTGTTCCCTCTTACTCTTCCATATAGTGAAATGATAAACACAAACTTGTACATAGAGATATTTACATTTGTCTTCTTTATACTACGTCAGGTTCCGGAAAAATGAATAAAGAACCTGTAATATAGCACCTTGATCACAGCATCACTATATATTGAACATAGCGTATCACACCATCACATTCTTGCCAGTTCACAGCCCTGCTGTTAGAACGCCTGCGCACCACTGAAGGGTTAGAACTGTTTTTGGATCGTGAAGTATTTGGTGAAAATCTAACCATCTGCACTAACCTTTCAATAGTTCCTATTGTTGCACCTCTCTCTCTCTCTCTCTCTCTCTCACACACACACCCAGTAAATGTTTCCTTATGAGCCGTGCTTTATGAAGCTGCAAGGTGATGAAAAGTTGCAGAGGTGAAACAGAGAGACGATGGAGGAGAGCACAGCACAGTGTCTTTTTGATTATCCTCCTATCTGACACTTCAGCCCTCAAGTCTGCCTCTGTAATTGTGATTACTATACCACTATTTCAGGTTATTTGGGGCTCTGGCAGGCAGCCAGGTTAAATAACTGACCTCGGTCCAGCAGTGGAGGTTGTTAGGAGACAGCTCTTGTTTTCTGCTGTACTTATCTTGACATCTAAGGGCTGTACTTTCACGCCAGTGAATGCAGCGCTCTGACAGTTTGGTATTTTCCTGACCTTGAAATTATCTTTCCAGCGTGTAATTTTGGTGCTTTATGCAGCATGTATAAAATACACAGGTGGAAAGAGAGGCGCAAACAGGCGAAAGGGTCATGTAAATGTCAGCTCTGCCCACGGCTGGGTGGTATACCTGTTAATACGGATATATTTTCACATGTGGAAAAAGATTTTATAATGCTCGCATTTGATCTTTACAACAGAGGTCTTTCATCAGCTCCCTCTTCCTCTTACTCTCTCACACACACACACACACACACACACACACACACGCACACACACACACCTACACCTGCCAACCATCGATGTTTTTAAAAAGATGTTAAAAACATTTCATCACTACCAGTTGTCCTGTCGTCAGTAGGGGCAGGACAGGCGCTGTCAGAAATGTCCATGAATGTCTGGAAGGTTCTTAGGGAGCGACTCGCTAATGTCAGACATGTCAGACAGACCACAGAGATATGGTCAAGTCAGTGTGAGTCTGAACATTAGGAACATTATAGACTAGTAAAAACAGCGTCTCCCTCAGTGTACAAGTTATTGTATTTTATAACTTTACATGATAGATGCAGTACCGTTTCTAGCGCTATGCAAGTTATGTAGCTGCATAGGGGCCCCGCAGCCACTAAGGGGCCCCCAAGTTACCGCTTTCGTTTTTAAATGTTTTAGTAGAATAAAATGTAATACAAATATACCTCAGATTATATTTGCTCTGTAAGGATGGAAGAAACTTCTATAAACCACTGGGAAGTGTCTCTGATATCATTGCAAAAACAGCTGCACCAAAGTTTTAACTGTAGTTTGCTCTAAATCCAATTTGTTCAGCTCTACACAGTCTCTTTGACGGCTCAATTAATAAAAGGTTTGCTCTAGCACATTGAAGTTCTGGGCCCATGGCCATAATATATTTGTCCTTTTATTTTATTTCATCATTCCAGAGTGGCTTCATTGACATTTAAAAGCAATATTTGTATTAGAATTATTCATATTATCATACATGCGTTTTAAAACTGTCCAACCTTTAGTAACCTATAAAATTATTACCTAAATTATTAGTAAATAAAATAAGATGGTTGGGAAAAAAATTTATTTTTCATTTCTGCTTTAAAGATTTACTGTGAAAATTGATAGATTTGTTGTATCGATTCCAAAAGGGGCCCCCAATATAATCTTTCATTGGGCCCCCAGAAACCTAGAAACAGCCCTGGTCTGTTGTAATATTAATAATAATAAAAAGAAGAAGCTTTACTACGCCCGGGGAGCCAATTTACCTACCTCAGCCTCATCTGTACTGGACTAGGTGATCTTGAAGCTCTGTGCCGTTTGGCTTCATTCATTCGGCTTCATAAATTAAACTTCTAAAAAAATAAATCACACATTTCTTTTTCTGTGGACCAGTGCCCTGTGGCAGTGAAATGTCTCTTTCTCATTTTGCTCTGTGAGGTCTGCAGAGAAAAGCTGGGAATAGGCAGTTTGTTGCTCCCTCGGGCTTCAGCGTTTTCCCTGCCACATCAAGGCCACCTCCAGCGCGCTAATTGCTGCATGTGGTGGGAGTTCGGACGGATGAGTTTATTTATAGGCAGAGGGCTGGACCACTGTCGGCTGCAACACGCTGAAGTACTGGAGCGGCAGTGAAAGAAGTCAAAGCCACTGCAACAAGACACTGAGAAAAATGCCTTCTGCAAGGGGTCAGTTACTGGTTACTGCTTTACCCTCCACAGAGAGGCCAGGGTGACATACTGGACAACTAGAGCCCTGGGATTTCCGTGTTGCGGTGTGGGTTGGTGCAGAGCCCTGTACGTGTTACCTGTTTAACTCAGCTTTTGCAGTCATTCAACATTTAGTGCAAAGTTTAGAGCAGAACAATACAAACGATTTTTTCTATCAGGAGAGCAAGTATTTTTTGTGCGAGGTGCTCTTGGTCATACAAACAAATATATATTCCAGGTGTTCTGTTTATTTCTTTGATTCAATTTTTCAAATGTGAGGCACTTATTTTACAAAAATAGGTTTATTTTAATGTAAAATACATTGTTGTTCACAGGTTGAAATGCTTTAGCAAGGCAGTAAATGTTCTGCTGAACCCCAGCACTAATTATTCTCTTATGTCCTTGTTCTTTTTTCCCATCCACTCCATAATAAGACACTTTTAAGGTGAAATGAAAAACACAGAGTTTAGAGAAATGAAAATAGAATTTAGGAAAACAGATTTCAGGGACTTTGACAACATTCTTTAATAGTTTAATGTAACTGTTTATTCATGTATCAGTCAGTTACTAAGGAGGATGATAAATTATGTAATGGAAACAAAATGAATGCTAGTTAGCTAGCGCTAAAAGAGAGTAGAGGCCTGTATGTGTCTGCTGCAGCACAACCCACCTCTCCCACTGTTAGAAAAGCTTTATGTGTTGTATTTTAGTAATAGCTGCATTAGAGTCAAAACCTGCGACTTGAGGCATGAGCCTTAAAATAAAAGGACTCACAACAACATTTTTAGATACAATGAAGCAACAACAGCTTCTTCTGCAGCGGCGCACTGATTTGAATTACAGCGCATGCCACATAACCACAGCACACCCGGTCCAGTAGGGTCCAATTCTGGACCTTTGCTGCATGCCATAACTCATCTTTCTTGTCCACTGATTCCTGTCTGCCTCTCAACTGCTACTACGAACAAATAAGAGCTAAAGTGCCTCAAAATTAGCTGCAGTTTGCAGAGTACTCTGAATTTTGAAGGCCAGAGCACAAGTGAGGCGGCGGAAGGGGTATTTAGTTGTTATTATCCTCTTATACATTACACAACAGCTCTGCTGATATGAAAGGGGACAGTTAATGAATCATGAGGCACATCTGAGACCATCGCGACATGCTAC
Organism: Microctenopoma stevenorrisi; assembly: GCA_032270685.1. Classification (NCBI taxonomy): domain Eukaryota; kingdom Metazoa; phylum Chordata; class Actinopteri; order Anabantiformes; family Anabantidae; genus Microctenopoma; species Microctenopoma stevenorrisi. The sequence continues at coordinate 20,138,696 of JAUMTR010000005.1, read as the reverse complement.
CTGTGAGTATCAATTAGGATTCAGTGCTACGAAGTGGATTAATGGAACACTTACTCAGCCACAGTAAACAAAATAGCACTTCACTCCCTGAGTTCAGTGTCTAAATTAGCTCTGTACCTGTGAAAGATGAGAGGTAATGTGTTTTACACCTTTTAATTCAGAGGCAACTGTGAGAAAGCAGGATGTGGAGAGCACGCACTGAACTGAAGTCAGCTGTGAATCAATTCATAAGCGTCCATCAGGGTGCTTTTTGCCCCAACACAAACTAGCAGCTGAAAATGTGCCTGTGCCAGGCTCTGCTGACTCACAAGGACACCGCTGCTGCTTCAGCCATGACTAATCCAGACAGCCCGACACCCCCACATGCAACCTCATCCAAGTGAGCGTGCACCCAGCGTCTCTCTCTCTCTCTCTCTCTCTCTCTGTGTGTGTGCATGCATGTCCAGGAAAAAGGACAGAGACAAACAGAAGGCATCTATTCTGTGTCTGCTAATGTATAATAGACAGGTAGGCATGAAGCTTAATGACACTTATGTATGTTAGGCGTTCTGCATTCCACCCACTATAGTGTGTATGTATATATGGCACAAGATTTAAAAGCCTATCATTCATTGTCAAAGAGATACCTCCCACAGAGCTACAGATTCAGCAGGAGCCCAGTTACCCTTCAGGTAACTGGGTTAGACCACAGAGCGGAGGAAAGAAGGTAAGGGGCACTGCGGGTGTGACCCAACCCTTCAGAGACACATGCAGGACATGAAACTCTTGTGTCATAGCGAGTAAACACACACTAACGTACCATTCATCCTGTGATGCGTACGGGCCGTGAATACATGTTTCCTCGCGTTAGAATCAATGACATTAAATGACCTTCATCTGATCGATTTATTTTTTCAGTGGAGGACAAACATTAAAGCGAGACAAAATACATAAATAAAGAAGTAGATGTGTCATAGAATTAATTCGACAGACAAAGAGCATTGTTAACACACTCTGGAACCGTGAGAATGAAAATGTTAAAGAGACATGATTCTTTGAGAGTAATGTCATTGACCCCATAGCAGGAGAATTCAGATCTAATCTCTTTATTATATAATGACAGGAATGCAGCTGCAAATAATGAGTGCTGGCATTTCCTCATCAATATTTGTATATGACCCACGTAGCACAGCTGTGATAAGTATGAACTATCCAGGCCCCCCACACTCCTCTCCCTGTTTCCTTCACAATTCCTCTTTCTCTATTCCACCCTTGCTGCTGTTCCCGGGTCTCCCTGTAGGTTTGCCAAAAGCACTTTGGCAGCAACGAGTGTGATTCGTCGCTGCTGGTGAAATGCCATTAAGGTCACGCTGTTTAATGAAGCGTTATAATAATGTGAATAGTTAGAGGTCCTGGGAAATCATGTGCACTGTACTCACTTAATAAACACCTCAAAAACCTCAAACAAGTGCTGCCGTAGCCAAATGGGACTTCAGGGAGCAGTGTCAGAACCACTTCTCAGGACGGGAAGCGAAGGGGGAGTTTTTAGAAACAGCGATTCGCCTCCTGGTCACTTCTAAGCTGACTGGCCGAGGCTGGAGATACACCTGCTGTAACCTACACAGACGCGTTTGCAATAGACATGAACGCAGGATTCAGTCCCGCACATACCCAGTGGCGCAGTATCAAAGGAAAAACAGACGCTTATTCTAATGATTCTAATTCCCAGGTACACACCCAGACAGTCTGACACACAAACAAAGGTCCACACAAATGTTAATCCACACGCTGCATTCCCCTGAAGGGAACAGAGCTCGCACTTGTGAGGCTCTTTGTCATAATTTGGAATAATTTGTTCCGGAGAAGGTCTCCCGACGCCAACGTGGAATTAAAACACTCACCAGTGAATCCGTTCAACTCGCTGAAAGAGGCACATCTGCAGCTGCAGCAGATGGCGAGCAGAATTCTTGTATGCGCTTGCTCTGAACAGGCATTTAAATATTGAGCCATTAGGGCCTTTTGTCAGAGAGAATAAGGTGTGATGGGGAGGAAGAGTCTGCTCCGATACACAGATGCACACTGCTGCCAAAGCTTCACAAGCGCACCTAGACAGCTGTGGAGAGGGAAAGGCAGGAACACCGTCTCCCTGGAAAAAAAACACACACACACCAACAAATCTCTTCTACAAGCTGTTTCACTGATCCAAATACTAAATGAGGAGAGTCCATCTTCAAGCTCATACATTAATACATTCAGATACACTATACGCTCTGAATAAATGTGAAATGCTCATGACAAATGTGACAGCGTGTATATGTATGGCATTTATACTGAAAAAGGTCATATTAGGCCACGCTGTGCGCCGATGTGCAATTAGACTCGCTGAGTTTTAAATGGAAACACCTCGCCTCTTTTTCCTTTCCAGCAGCCACTGGTTTAGTGTTGACACAAGATTGGTTTGCATTCATTTCCAACTGATTTAAGGCACGTGACCTCACAGATCACTTCATTGAAGCTAAATGTCATGGATACAGACTTGGCTAAGTCAGGCGAAAATGTCAAAGACAAAACGTGTGGGAAATGCAGAGAGTTCTCACTAACAGTGGAATTAAAAAAGGAAATTGCATTGTATGTCACTTCAGTAATTGCAGCCACATCAAAGGCAGTGAGCTCCTGCCACTGAGGGTGATGCCAGTGTAAATGGACTGCGATACCCCAGGGTTCTGTTGGCATGGTGCTGGGTGGGCAGCGTCCTCAGGCAGATGAGTGCTAAACTGTGGCCCAATTTAATCCTCATTTAACACAGCTCACTTTGGTCAACATGGTCCCATGCACCAGGCTGTGGCCAGAAAAACCGGCGCCCAGATAACCTTCTACAATCTGCAGCGGGACCTTGAGGAGCACAGACGTACTAGAGGCTCACATCTGACAGCAAAGCTTCACGCAGTGCAAACACTTGTCTGTTTGTTGAATTCCAGGTGCACTGTCATCAGTCTTTGTCATGTCTTGTTATTTCTTAAACTTTAAAGGAGAACATGTTTATTACAACTTGGAATTTCAGATTGCAGCTTTTGCTTCTGTCATATCACTCACCAAGTTAAGTAGTAAAATCTGCAACCAGGTGATCAGGCAGGTTGGAAGAATAGCTTATTATCACCTAAAGCAGCACATTTTACCTATAGTCTGCTTATTGTCTCGGCCAAAGGAAACATCTAAAGACGGGCAACAAGGGGTCACCCACACACTCTGAAGTCTTGGTCAAATAAGCAGCTGAAGCTTGAACATAATTGGTCCTTCTTGAAGTGAAGGGCTGTTACATAATAATAGGAGAATAAGCACTTTCAAGTGGCTGGCAATTAGGAAGCAATGAGTTGCTGTGCAGCAGCAGTGAAGCAATGGCCTTTGCATGACGCTATAAACACTAACTATAGACACCGAGCTGAACTCTTCTCCGTCCTCAAACTGGGCTTCTGCAGATTAGGTAGAACAAGATATAATGAACCTGCCTTCCCTGCTCACTGGCAGAGTGCATGCTATCATTACTGAAAATGAAATTTGCTATGCACACACTAAAAGATAATTGACCCAGAGACTGCTTCAACCAAAGATCTTCCCCCTGGTTACAAATGGAGGCTTTATTCATCAGATCAAATGACGGGCCACAGGAGAGACGGCGAACTCAGTGAACAGCAATCTGAACCCACGTACAGTAGTTCTACTTCCTGTAATACATGTGTTCAGGGGCTTCTTTTTAAATTAACTTCATCCCAAGCTATAGAATGATACTAAAGGCAAAGCTGGAGCCTATACCAGCTGTCACTGGGCGAGAGGCAGGGTAAACCATCGACAGGTCACCAGTCCATCGCAGGGCTGACACACAGGGACAGACAACCCTTCACACTGACACTGACACTGACGGACAACTTAGACACATTAGAGTTAGCAGTTAACCTTTGGATGTGGAACCCGGAACCTTGGAAGGAAACAGGAGAAGAATCTGCTTTATTGTCATTAAATACATTTTTACATCTACAATAAAATTTCCTCTGCATTTGACCCACCCCTCTTGGGGGGGAGCAGTGAGCAGCCACAGGCGGCACTCTGGGAACTGGAGAAACTCAGATACTCCAGAGTCCTTCCAGGGTTCCTTCCACAGTACCTGGGTTTGCAAACTTTGCAAACACAAGTGCACGGCCGACCCATGTACTTCTTCCTGGGTGGAAACAGTGCTGACCAGTACACTGCCGTCTTACCTACAGTATAACTAGTGATGGCCAGATGAAGCTTTTTAGCCTCGCAGCCAATAGGTTCGCTGGCTTCATGTGCTCACAACCCCCCTGCTGGTCAAAGACAGTAAAGCAGGCAGATGTGTTCCTGTTCTTCAAAATTGTCTTGCCACAGTAAGTATTGTCTTTGTTTCTAAAATTGTCTAAGTTTCTAAAACGCTCCGACGCCTCGGCACGAGACGCCCTTAAGTCTATTTTTATTCTGTTGACCTCTTTTAAGGGCCCGTTATTTCTGTATGTTTTGTCTCATTATTTTTTGGGTAAATAAAACCCTCTTCGTTTTGAAAACTGCCCGTGGCTCAGTCCATTACACTGCCCAAAAAAAACCCCAAAACAAAACTGTATTTGCATCTTCACATGCTGGAATGTGATAACCAACTGCAATAATGACAGTATGCAGCCTGCTCTTACAACAGCGGACATTCGTCCACTTGATGTTTTTGGTGTCTGCTGTATTTTTCTGACAACAATGCTGAAAATGATTGTGAGACAGGAACAAATACTAGAGAGTAGCAACGTTTGTATGCCGGTGATTTCCAGCCCAGATCTGATGGATGAAGTATTTAATCAGTCTGTGTGTCTTCTCTAAACAGCTGTGTGACTACCACTTTCCCTTTTTTTCCTCCTGCATGTTCAAAAAGCATTTTTGAAGCTTCACTGAAGTTGAAGCATTCTCATCTCACATCCATTTAAGTCTGTGCTCGCTCCTCATGTAATCACACAGCCCTGAACATTTCCTCTAGTCACTAGTACCAGAACATTTTCAAACACCTGTTTTCAGATTAGACCACCTGCTGCTGTGGGAAATTACAAAGGACTGTTTCCTCTTTGTGCTCCCCTGCTCTTTTTTCATCTTTTTAATTCATGGATTCATTTCTCTGACATGGCAGAATTTATGTTAAATACCGCAAAGGGAACTTAAAATCTGTTCTGCAGCTTTCGAGAAAGAAACAAGAGGAATGCCAACAAAACGCACGGCAGACTATCAGGGTGAAACTCTAGTTGAGGGAATGTCAGAAATGCTGAGAGTTGGTAATTACAGTAGCAACAAGCTGGCTCGCAGTAATGGCTGGTGAAACACATGGACAGTAGCTGAGGAAAATCTATCATAGCTACAGGAGGAAAAGAAACACCAGCCTGAGCAAGAGAGAGCTCGCAGAAATAATGTGGAGTAATGTGTTCCCTGATCACATCTAGTATGAAGTTTCAGGAAGCTACTTCCACCCCGTGCTCATGAGAAGCAGTGATCGAACGTGACCGTTTCTCTTTCACTGCAGAGGCAGAGGCACCTTGTTGTGTGTTTTCATGGTCACAGGTCTTATTCTATTCACAAATTAAAGTTGGGAGTTCATGTTTAATCTGAAAGATACAATGAAAATCTCAAGCAATTTGAAAATGGCCACTGCAAATGTGATTTTGGAACATTTTCAGTCCATGCTGAAATGACCTTCGAACTAGTGTTTACTAACTAAACTTCTGACAATGAAAGAGGAGTTTGATAGAGGTGGTGGAAGGTCCGCACAACCTGATACAGAAAAGTTTCCCTCAGTATAAACAGACCCTTAACAGGAAAGTGAAGCAGCGGTACATGGCGTGTGGAAACATCAGCAGGTCTCTGGGTGCAGGACAGGCTTTTGCCATTTCAACTTGTTGCTTTCCAAGAGCCACAGTGTCCTCATTCATCTGTAAGTTACAGAACAATGGAGGAAGCTTCTTATCCGCTCAACTTTCTGCAACAGCTCATCTCCCGCTGCGCATGCTCGACCTGCACACTGATTTTGATGACCTACATTGTTTCAGCAGACCCCCTACGCCACCCCCCACCCCACGGGGGATGGCTAGAATTTCTTAAAACTTCATTAAAAATCCAGCTAGTGTGAGTGGATTTATGTTAATTAGCACACTCTCTAAAGAGTCCTTCACCACTTCGCCTCATGCAGCTAGATCCTCACTGATGGCTCACACCAATATATTTTAAACAGGTCGGAGAGCACGTACCTAAAGAGGCCGCAACTTCCTGTTTACTCGACTCTGCAACCTCTGTCATCGTACATTGGCATCCCTCTTTAGTAGTTCAATAAGCACAGTTATTAGCTTATTTGCTGTTTACTTCCTTCCAGATGCTGGAAATCCTGTGGTTAAGCTCAGAGGGCACATCAGGTTTTTCACAAAGCAGACTAATATGAGCACGTTGCAGTGCAGAGAAGCCCTACTCAGTACGACCTGCAAACAAAACAGCACCACAGTACAATATCTACTATGGAGGACATGATAGCTCAGTGGTTAGGGCAGTCATCTTCACTCCCAAGGGTGAACGAGTTCAATTCCAAGTCCAACCAGGTTAAATGTCGAGGTGTCCTTGGACAAGAAACAGAGGTCTAGCAGCCGTCCAAACAATTTCCTCAAGTATTCATTATCATTATTCCTGTATTTATATTTTGGTGGCCATTGCACACACAGCTGTGAAAGCAACATTAACGCTAAATAATTTTTGGAGCAATCCGACGATATTTAGCTTTTTATAACAAGACAATAGCAAGCTGTGTTTTGTGTGGCTCTGACCTGTCTGTAATCCAGATTTGTGGTGTGGTGAAGCAAGGAAACTGTTGAGCAGCAGGAATCACACAATAAATGGAAAAGAAATCACTAAAAACACTAAAGCACTCGGTTCCCTCAGTTTCCAAACACTTAACGTCAAAAGAAGAGGTGATGCAACACAGTGGTAAACATGCCTGTCCCAACGTGTTCCTGGCATCGATTTTAAAACGAGCAGCCACAGCTCTCCTAATCTTATACAAGTATGATGCCAAATCACTAGAGTTCCACTTTAATAAACAGGGCATGATGAAAGAAAACATAAACCTGTGAATCAGTTTTCTCTCCTGTCTGAGTGCGTGCACTGAGCATACAGGAGATCCCACACTGCTGCTGTTACACACTCGGTCTGGGATAATTCTGTATGATGCTCAGCCCCAGCCTACAGGCGGGTACCAAAGCAGAACCCACAGGGCAGCGGGGACACGTGACAGAGCAACATATCCATTTACTGACAGTTGCAGAGAGACGCTCCAAACCAGATGTTTGGGACTAAACATGTAGAAAAACCTTCTCTTGTTTCTGTCCGCGACACAGAATGAAAAGATTTGCACAAACCTTTCTTTCATTGCTGTGTATGTATTTTGAGTGAGTTGGATTTTTCTCCTCACAATGACAACCTAGTCTATTACTGTAATGTACAATTGCTGTACAGTAAAATATGGCTCTAACTAACAGTGTACATGTCACTGACTGCAGTAGTATTACAACTTCTACAAATCCTTTGAGCCTCGTGTTAGATTCTTCTTCTAAATTATTAAAAAAAGGCCTCACAAGTGGACAAAATGTGTTTTGAGGAACATAATTGTCATGTTGTACAGAAACATATTTTTGTGAATGAACAAATTACGTGTTTCATTCATTAACGCAAAGCGATTTGCAAAGAGGTAGTTGGGGAGGATGGTATAGGACTGACATGCCAGAGACCTGAGTGTGAGGTTGGCTTTAGTTAAAAGAAGTACAGAGGTTAGGGGTAGGGTCAGGGTTAGGCACAGTTTACCATATTAAAACGTTCAGTATCACGGTATTTGCGGCTCCACGTTGCATCCTGTACGTTAGCTGCCAACATAATGATCATGAAGTTAACAGAAAACTTAATCAGGAATGAAGTTTTGTCCTATACGGACGTCTTTGTTAGGAGACATGGCTGTTCAGGCGGGTTACAGGGAAAAAGTTTGGATAAATGTATTTAAACAGGATCAATAGACGTTCTCCTGCTCACATTGTACTATACCCTAAATGGACAAGCTTTACTACAGCTGCATGGGCTCCAGTTTCATCAGAGCCTCAAAGAATGAGACATTAAGCAGTAACCTGTCTGCTTCTTAAAGATATGGCCAGGCACTAAACAGCAATACCCCTGTCACCGCAGCACTGGGAGACGCTCACTACTCAATTCTAGAGAAACAATATTAAAGAGATTTGTGACTTCATTTATTTGCATTAACTATCTTTATTCCTAGAAACTGATGCACAGATCGTGTTTCTTCAGTGCATAGTAGCAAACGATAAAATTCATTAGCAACTACCATGAAAAGTAAACCTGAGAGGACACAGTTTGCTTAGAATATGGGCACTTAATGCACTTAATGATACTCTGCTCCGCTGCATATGTATTACCATCAGAATAATTACTACTGGAATACACTCTTGAAATGCTACTTCTAAATCTAGAAAGTTACGATGCAGCCTTTAATTATAGTATATTAAATATCCTACCTGTACAGGTTCTCACAGCACTTTACACTGCTTCTCCTTCACCCATTCACACACAGAGCTGCTATGTAGCCCTGACACACAGGGAAAACTTGGGGCCCAAGGACACTTTTTTTTTGTTCGACATATGTTGCTCAGTGCACCAGTGGTTTCTCTCTTTTTCAGGACACTCCAAATTGCTGATTAGGCAAAGTGTGGCTTTCTTTTGTTATGGTCTTGTGCAACTAAACTCAAAACATAGATCTTTGGAGTAAACTATGTCCTCCATTTATTTACAAAATACAACTTAGCAGGAGGTATCCTAATGTAATTTCTGATAATAAATCAATGTCATTTGACTCGCCTGGGTAAATCCTGTCAGTACATGTTCCAATAACTGTTCTCATCTGACGCAGAAAGTGATGTTCGAAGCTGTTGAATATATCTACACGTAAATACACGTAAATATGGCTCCAGTGCCCTGCCCCCCCTGGGCAGGTCTGATCACAACCTGGTTCACCTCCTTCCCCAGTTCACACCTT
>JAUMTR010000005.1:20118931-20129499 GCA_032270685.1 Microctenopoma stevenorrisi | reverse complement strand
GCGGCTGTATTTATGGCAAACAATTTCCCTCTGGGATTAATAAAGTGTTTTGAATCTTGAATCTTGAATCTTGAAGTAAGAGCTCCATCTTTAGTGTGCAGTATTGGCAAATTAACCTGAGTTGTTTGCATTTGGGTCTAATGCAAGAAACAGCAGGCTTCTATCAAGCACCAACCAAAATGACAGAATCTACGTGTAGCCAAATAGTTTAAAGGTCTAATTCAAAACCCAGCATTGAATCTTTCCTTGGTTCACGAATAAAGACTTTTTTATAGCTACAATATAGTAGACCTTTGAGGAAGTGTCCCATCAGTAACAGCAGATTACATCTTGAAGATCCACCCTCTCCATCAGACTCAGTGCTCTCACTGCTCACTCTAGGACTTCAAAGGCAATTAGAAAGAACTGCTATTAGTGGGATAGATTAACTTTCCAAAATATGGAGTGAGAAGCCACCATTTAATCAAGCAGCAAATGACCTGATTAAAAAAAATCACAGAGCAGGTAGAGGGCAAAATATTTTCATTTCACCCATGAGTCATGCTAATGTGCAGAGAATTAAAATGGACTGTGCCCTGAAGAAATGTGGTGTGAGGAAGGTCAGGTGAATAGCACAATGAATGGAGTAAAGCCCATCACAGCCTCAAGGAGGCACTTCAGTACAGTCGACTGGTCTCAGGTGAGGGGTTTATGGAGAATAGCTTCACTTAGTTAGAAAGAACAATTAGAAAAGAACCTGCAGAGCTTCTTTTACTCCCAAGGTCAGAGTCCACCACCAAACCAGGCATCAGGGCGAATATCCAGCTGTTACAGCTGGGCTGCATTCATGTTGGTAAATGTTTCTGCTATCAAAGAGATCTCAGAATATGTAATTACTGTGTGTGGGGAATATCAAATGTAGTGGGGGTTAACACTGAATTTGTTTAGCTTCTCTTTGTCAAATTCTTGAGTAGAATTACACATTTACACCTTTTTTATCCATCACTTGCTTCTCAATTGTTCCCATCTCGTGTCCACAGTTGGATGGGCCCGGAAGAATTATTGCACACCTGAGTTTGCAGAATTACATGTTTTTATTTACCGACATGAGCTCAAACCATCAGAGAAAGCGTTGGTATATCTGCACAGAACGTACAGCTTCCTCCATGTGCAACAGAGTTACATTTCTGAAGCAACGGTGTCGAGTGACAGCCCTGTTACAAAGTACTCCTGGGCCCACACTTCTCACTGCTGTGCTTTCGAGTTAAAGCTGTACTGCCCAAGGGTATTTCAAAGATAAGAAGTTTGAACCTAAAGCAGGCTGATCGGTGATGGACAGTTAGAGGCTCCAATCCACTGGCTCATTTACCACTTTATATGTCTTAAGTTATTTGGGGACACGCTCACCAATAGATAAGGGGAGCCTTGAGCAGGGTGTTTTTAGCCTGCACTGGGTGGCTTTAAAAGGAGCATTCACACTGCATGTTCTCTGAGCTTGAGCTCAAGTCAGATGGACTGAAGGTCTTTTTAGGAAAAATGGACACTAGGTTTACCATGACTAAAGACTGGTATCAGTAAAAGGTGCAAAAGCCAGCATCTGTGATGTAAGGAGGACGGACCGGCAGGGGTGACACAGATGTGAAGATGTGTGAAGGTTTCATCGATACGGAGGACCACACAGGGATTTTAGTGAGACATATGGTTCCATCAAGGCAACACGTTGCACTGGCAACAGCAAAATGCCAGGTGTCATTCTGCGTGGCATCATGGGCACAGAGCATTTTACTTACTGGCCTCCCTGCAGATCTGCCATCTATTGAAAATGTATGGAGCATCTTGAATAAGAGATAGAAGACGGTGACTGCAATAAGAATGGGGAAATGTTCCACTAATAAAATTGCAACAATTTGTGTCTCCAGTTCCCGAATAATTGAAAATGCAATTAAAAGGAAATGGGAAGTGGCACAGTGGCAAGGATACAGTACATCACACTCTAGTACATCTGTCAGATAAATATGGTTGTTCATCAGGAGAGAAGAGAATTCCTCCTCTAGGAATATTTGTGAATATGACCCCAGACATCTAAACTCAGAATCCAGCCTGGATAGCATTTTTATCTCTCATCCATCAAAAGTAAACTTTAACCTGCTGGATGTTCAGAATCAGACAGTGGAGTTTAAAGCATCAGCTACATGAAAGTAACACTTTTGTAACACGGTGTATCTGTAATGTTAAAGAACTGAACTTGCTGAATCATTCAGTTGGACAAGAGCAAAACCAAACAGCTGTACTTCTAGTTACTCTGGCTGTTCAGCCCACAACCGATTAGCTCAGCATCTAGAGGTTCATTAGAGAAATATAGAAATTAGAAACTAAATGAGAGCGTTGGCCGCTGCCATCACAATTAAGATGACACAGCTTACGGGCCAGGCAGATGAAATGGTGAGTTTAGTATGCAGTGTCTTCTGTTTCATATTATTTTCCTTCTTGTCCTCTCATCCTCAACTTCCTCTCAACAGCTCTGGTTTCTCAATTTACCTTATCAGTATATTACTAGGCTTACACAAATCACACACACACACACACAAGCACACACACACACACACACACGGGCTAACCATTAGACGGCTTGGGCATATTGATGGATGGCTTGGGCAGGAGGTCGTCATGGTGACCTGAATGAGCCACACACACTGACATACAGTATGGGACTAATGCTGCAATGTTCAGGGCAAAATACTGTGAGAGGTAGATGATAGGTTACACACACACACACACACAGCCGTCTGCATAACCGCGCATCTTTAAAAAAAACACAGTGTGATGACCTGCCTTCTCACTGCTTCTAGTCTTAAAGCTACACAGGCTAAAATAAACATGTTCTCATGTTCTGACATCACAGACATCTGATGCGTCAATGGTCAATGGATGACATAACGTCTGACAAGCATACGTCTCACCAGAATTCAGCCCAGTTCCATTCTCTGGGCTGATTTTACACAATGCCGCCACAACATCACCAGGAAATCAAACTCACAACAGAAACAGCAGCAGTCTGCCTCGGCGCTCACACAGCAAAACTAAACTCATCAAACCACTTTGAACCTTCAAAAGATAGACTTATGTAAGCCCTCAAACACACGAGCACAGAGCAACCCAGAGGAGAAAACACTCCAAATGGTCTTACCTTGCCAAACTGTTCAAAATACTGCTTCACATCTTCAATTACAGTGTTGGCCGATAATCCTCCTACAAATATTTTCTTTGTTCTTGTGACCATCTGGAGAGAGAAAAAGACACAGAGAGAATGAAGAAGGTTAACAAGACTTCCACTCTGCAAAACAAGAATTTTTAAGCATTGTGTCAACTACTTTCTGGTGAATGACTGTGTGTACATTATATTAGGAAAACCATTTCAGATTAGATTAAATAAGACATTCTGGTCACACACACAGGATTAGATTCAGGAAAGGGTAAGAGTAGCTATATTCCATAAAGCACCGTGCTAGCAGTTGGGATGTTTTTCATAGCAAAGAGGTTGTTCCAGATAGAGATACTAGACATGCTTCTGAAGTCTGGCCACACCCACTCTAACTTCCAGTGCTCCACAAAGGGGAGCACGCTTGACCACAGACAGTTTGTCAGGTCCAGGGGTAGTCAATCCTGGCCCTAAAGAGCAGCAGCTCTGCTTGCTTTCTATCTATCTCTGTCCATCCCTCTATTGACTATAAGGTATGTTCAGCGAGTCAGAAGCCTTAGGTTCAGGGATAGTTAGAAAACAAGCCGGGCTGTGTAATTTTAGGACTAGAGCTGCTACCCATGATGAGCTAATCTCTCTGAGGCACTTCGAAACTGACATTAATTGTTTTGCTCATGCTTTATTTGGCCATCAATGCTCATCGAACAAAGGGAAAACAAGAACTAGATACGTTAGTGTCACGAACATGTACACACATGACATCGTTTGTTGAGAACAAAGATCTCTGAAATACATAAACCAACTACAGAAAAAACACGTGTATGTGTGGGATAATGACCAGAGAAAAAGCAGCAGCAAAGTTAAGTAAAGGACAGTATGGCAAACAGCATCACACATGTACTTTACGGTCTTTCATCTGCAGAGATTTACAGGTGTCATTTTTCACTGCCAAGAAATGCCATTAGCTCATTTAGTGGCTAATACCACCGCTGAAGCCAGACACTATTTATCTTAATGATGAGGATAACCGCCGCCACTGTTGTGACTGCAGCTGCAATAAATAGCCAAATGGAGAGTTAGCAGTTTCTAAGAGAGGTGAGGGAATTAATTAACGTGCTCCATATTGCAGGAGGCCAACCAGTGTCTCCAGGGACAAATATATAGCAGGCTCCTTGCAACCATATTGCTGCTCACTGTACACCAGCGGTTCTGCTCTGTTCACATACATAACATACATGCAATCCATCAAAACGCATCGCATCCATCACACCATGTGAATGACAGTGAATCATGGAAATGTGTGATGCTCTAGTGGTCAAGCACGGGGATTTCCTTCCAAACTACCATGACATTTTCTGTGGATATTGGACATCACAAACTACTGTTTTCAACTGTATAGTCACAGTTCACATGATCATTTGGCTTCTCTTTCTACTGACAAACAATTACATGAGTTACAGTTACACAGGTGTTTTTACTTGTATTTCAGTGCAGTCGACACAACGTGATTCAAACTGCACAGAAGGTCAATTGTTCTACACAAAAACTTCTAAATAACTTGGTACAAAGTTGTTCTTTAAGTAGTGCATTTAAGGACAACTTTCCCTAAGCTGGAAAGGAAGTCAAAGCTAAGTTGAGCTGTCTTCTTTCAGTGTTTAATCAAGTGAGAAGGATGTTGGCAGATTTTTGTTAATGTATTCCCTGCACTTTATTTTTGCCATGTTTGCACGTGGTTACACACATGTTGCACACGTGCACCTTCTGTACTGTAAAATATAAAGAATGAGAGTAACATATTTGGCTACCGTCACTAGCAGCATTATCCAGTTTGCCCTCCTTCATCCAGTCTCTGTCTAACATACTGTACATGCGTTTCTCCTCTTTTCCTGGTAACAGGAAGAGAACGTGTCACTTGTGAGGGCCAAGAGCAAGGTTGTCAAAGAGAGAGCAAAGGAATTGGAAAGGATGAGATCCAGTCACTGGTGAGGCAGGAGGGTAAGTTTCTAAAATGTTTAGAGCTGTTATGAAGATCCAAAATTAAAGTTGTGACAAACATTAAAAAACGGATTCTGCTTCCTTGTGTCTGCGCCAATAAATCGGATTGTGGTTGTGAATAGCATACACGGTAAAACGGTCAGAAGCATGAAATGGTACAAAGTGAGGTTAATGGTACGCTGTGCTCGGCTGGTCACAAAATGCCACAGTAATTAATGCCTAAAGAATGAAAAGAAAAAATGTCTGATGGTTAAAGTTACAAAAGTTGGCCAATCCAGATTCCTGGCAGGAAAGAGCTTTCAGTTGCTGGTATGTGCTGGTATGTGTTTGGTGCATTCTTTCTCTCTCTTTCCTTCTCTACTGTGAGTGCGCATCCTTTCCAACCTTTCATCTAAATGACCTTCTTACAACTGAGCCTTGACTATCTGTTCTTAAAGTGGGTCTCAATGACGTAGCGAGAGATTATAAGGTTGTATGCATATGCAAGTGCAACCTGAGAAGACATATTGCCAAAGCTGCAACATCAGCTATCTCATCTCAGAGCAGGTTGGAAAGCAAGAACTGAGCCAACAGCCTGGGATCACATTGCTGAGGCTGCTGTAAATGGTCTGTGCAGGAAAAGACTGATTTTCTTTTTTTTGCCAGATGCCAGGAGGAGATGTCTGGCAGTGCAACAGCTGCCAAGGATGCTAGCTCAAACTGTGTCCTGACATGCGTGGATTAAGAATCATGATGCTTTTAGATACATCTCAGTCATACGGGGCAGATTAGCATTTTTAGTTTCCTCAAAGTAATAAAGTATTTCCTATTAGAGCAAATATTGTGATTTTCAGCAGTACTCAGCTGTGTCCTCTGGCACCACCAGAGGACACGGGAGAATGTAAGAGGTTAATTTTTTGTGCAGATTTGGAAAGGTGCATCTGTGAAGCAGCACCGAAGGGAGCATACGTGTACTCAGACACCAGCAGGTGCACAAAAATAAAACCACATCAAAACAACTGTTAAGGCTTAAGGAAGGCTTACACAGGCATTAACACATCCATTCTACTACTTGTCAGAGCTTGTTGCTCAGAGGACGCAGAAATACTGTCGGTTGGTAAAAAAAAGTTAAATTCCCACAGTGGGTCCATAAATATAAAAGGTGTCCTCATGAGGCGGGTGGAAATGTGGGAATAGCACATAGCTTCAGGAAGTGATGGAGAGAAGGTGTGTTTAATTCTGCTGAGACGAGGAGCTCTGGAGAGAGGACAGGAGATTAGGTGGGGAGGGGACATGAGGTGGGTGGAGGAGGAGGGAGTCGGTCTCTTGCTGATGCTACCGTTTTGGCCTCTGTCAACTTCCATTATGGCCAAACTCCATCATTCTTCCCTCTGCGAGTCCATCCCAGTGTCTCCTCTGCTAACACCCTTCCCCTGCTTCTCTGAGAATGTCAGCTGTCACGCCTGTCCATGAAAGATGCTCCCCCACCCACGCATCCACCCACAAACACACACACCTCAAACGCCGGCTGCTTAGGCTGTGAGGCGCTGATAAAAGGCCGACTACAATAGAAGGGGAACAGGTGGGCCATTTCCACAGAGCACCAGGCGGCGAAGGAAAACGTGGTCTGTCATTGAACATAGAGGCAGGCTAAACCCAGTCACCTCCATGCCGTGTTATGGTTATCTGTCCCCCAGTGATAATGCACAGGTCTCCAGAGATGTGGCACATGTACGGCATATGGTAGAGCCAAAGCACATAAAAGCAGCCTCTTACCGTAGAGAGCCGAAGAGGAGAGTCTGAAGATGGCATACTAATAAATGAAGAGAATACAACCACGGGGGATGAAATCTTAACTGACATTTCCATTAACACAAGAAGGGGAAATCTCTGGAGAGAAAAGACCCCGGTTTTCTTTTTTTTTTCCACATCACACAGGCAGCAGAGAATAACTGCAGCGGCTTCTGGACTAAAAACGCTGATGGCTATTTGCGATTGTCTCAGGAGAAACTCTTTTTCTGCAAATGATTGTTTTTGTGAGAGCGCCGGATTTAAAGTCCCCAAGCACAAGAAACTGACAAATGATGCAGAAAATGTAGTGAGTCTATGGATTACATCGGAATACTGAAAGTGGATTTAAATATGTCTGGGACCAAATTCAGGAGTTGAGTCCTGGACTATTCCTGTTACTGCATCATACATCTCCAAATATAACGGAAGAATGTTGAACATGATAACTCCCCTTACTACATGCAAAGCAATCAACAGCTTATCTGTGATTTAACTGGCAGGTGCTACATCAGCAGTTTTTAGTTCTACGTGACGTATGCTGCAGAGAGGTGGGGTTGAGCTAAATTAAATACATCACTGGAGGCAGCATTGTTGGTGGAGGTGTTAGCTTTAAAGACTGTTACTTGGAAGCAACCAAAAAAATCTGCCTCTAGTCTACTGACTTGAAATGTTACCGCGTTTGCTCACTTGCCTTCGTCTCCCCTTTTTAGATAGTTTGGCCTTTTATTGCCAGCTGTCAGAAGATGTGACTGGCGTGAGCAGCAGTCTGGGGAAGGACGGGGTTTGTAATAAGTAAAAGGAGTGACAGCTCTTTTTCATATCCTTCTTCATGCAGGCAGTGAGGGAGATCTAATTAAGATTGTTCATTAGATGAGCCTCCCCTGTACACGGATCTTTATCAACATGTGCCTCATCCAACAGCAAAACAACCTAAACTCTCCCAGAGGGCAGAGCTGAATCTTCCCACTCTAACACACAGCTTCGCAGCAGACTGAATTTTCCATATTTGCGATAGTGAACATAAATTATTATTCTAAAGTCTCCTGTCAGCCTGGGGGATACGCAACACAGAGGGGAACATTTGGAATTACAAATACTTCAAACGGCTCATTTTACATGTTTTTTCCATAAGACACAAACAGGCATAATGCAAGACAGAAAGCCTGCTACAGCACTTCACCACAAAAGAGCTGCACAAATAGTTCAATACCAATCTCAATTCTGGCCGTCCACTCATATTTTTGTGTGATAACATTCACGTGTTCAAGTGTATGAAGCAAAACATGAAACCCACGACCCACAGTGTGCCCATATGAGTAATGACTTTAAAGTAGCCTCCCCTGTGTGGGCGTAGCCTCAGTGCACAGGTTAGAGACGGACAGGAGAAGGAGAAGGAGAAGAGCTCTGTGGAACCATTGGTTAATTCAGATTGCTGCTGCTACAACAGAAATAAGCGAACAATCACACCGCTCCCCAGGTATGAACACCTGCCTCTACCATGTCATACGGTTACGTTATTGCAGGGAACACCATCACCAAATGGATCACGGTAGAATAGATGAAAACAGGATGTATGGGGTGACTGGCCACAGAGTGACTTAACCGAGTGGGGTGAACATAAATGTAACTATATAAAACTTTAAAAACAAAAACAAATCCTTGTGCTAAAATCCAATATGGATGCAATTCAATTGCCCACAAAAACAAATTTGCAGTTTAGTTTTCTAGACGAGGCAGATTCTTAGGACACAGGGCTAGTACATCATAGAAGAAGTGGAGCAGCGAGCAGGTAAATGAGGCCAGTGGTTACTGGAGCTTCCCAAATGTTTAACTGACTCTCATGTAAGGACATACTGATTACAGCTCCTCCACCCGCACACCTTTCGTCCCTCGCGCTACGCAATCACCTCGCGTCTTCATGATTGCTGAGCGCCTCAAGACTGGAGTATGCTCACATCCAGGTGCTCATCTAAAGGTTCTTTTAAATATAATTACTTGAGTTGGTATGTTGCGGTTGTGTATAGCACTAAGATTTATATTAAGGGGAAACATCACAATATATATAAATGAAGAAAAAGGGGGATAACAATGGCTGCAACAACGTTTACGGTACGTTTCTAATAAGACAAAAGGACAGAAAGGCAAAGAGGCAAACAGAGACTTGGGCTTGGTCCAAAGTAGCATTTTACCTTCACGTACAACTCCACTGCTTTCACTCTCGTGTGATGTTATTAGAACACTTCTTTGCTTTGACTTTGATTGTGACTATTTGCAAAATGTGCCTTTAGATGTGCTCCTTTAAATTCATTTCCTACATACCTTAGCCACCTACGCACCACCTGTGCTATTCTTCAAGCCACACTGACAGAATATCGAGTGCTGTAGACACTGGCTGTGTTGAGAATGAGCATCAATGGGCAAAGCACTGTCCTCTTGATAGCGTGTTGAACTCGCCGATAAACCAAGTCATCTTTGTCGTACAACTTTAACATAGGTTCCCCTTAAACTCAGCATACAGAGATGTGATAAAAGGACTAAATACTGAGTGATGAGGATTGATAGGAAGCATATGTCACATATGCGTTGGATACGCCTCATTTGCAGCTTGGACCCCTGGGAAAGTAATCTTGTGTCTTGCTACTAGTAATAAGTCAACTAACGAAACATATTTTAATATTAATAGAAGGAGTTTTATGAAAAAAAATATAAAAAAAAAATTGAAAAGCTGATCCTCAAAGCCATCCTAAAAAATTAATATGCTAATTAAGCGTCTGCTTCAAGGGAAATCTTGGAAACTTTTGGAAGGAAGTTAGAAGCACTTAACAAATTACTTACACTATTATGCTTGAAGCTATATGCATTTTTAAAGTGACTATTTTCTCATGTCTGCTGCGTTTCCTGCTGCATTACAGACTTAGCCAGATGTAAAGTTTCTTTCCCCAAGTTGCCATTTAGGGATGTGAGAAAGTAAGATCTGTGCTTGAAGCATCCTTTCATGAGATATTGAATTCTCGGAGCAGTGAGCGATTTATCAGTGTTCCTCATCAGGCAGGTCCTTAGCAGCTCAGAAGCTGCTCAATAAAGTCTTATATCTGTAGATACAAAAAAAGTACTATTCCCCACACTCAGGGCAGAGTCATTAAGAACACATTTTAAACATAGTTTAACCAAAAGCTTAATTATTCCTTAAGAAAGAAAATATAACTTTTAGTAACCTTTCCGCAATAGTGAAGGACAGTAGTCTCTTCTTATTTATTTAAATAACAGGTATATTAATTTCAGCAGTTTAAAGTTCAACCCTCAATTTTTGGAACACTATGTAAAGAAAAAAACAGAGCTCAAACATACAGCTATTAATCTCATTTCAATCAAATGTCAGAGTCTGAAAATTGTGTACATTGAAACACCCACCAATCTGTTTGGCTGTTTTCTCAAAAACAACTGAACATCAACGAACTAAAACAAGTCCAGTTTTCACTGAGAGAACTTTATTGAGAGCTGGGACACTGTTGGAAGCTTGTTGGATGTCCAATGTGTCAACAGAAGTTTCATCATCATCATCACCTTTATTTATAAAGCACTTTAAAACAACCACAGCTGACACAAAGTGCTGTACATTTGAAAT
>JAUMTR010000005.1:20056995-20097604 GCA_032270685.1 Microctenopoma stevenorrisi | reverse complement strand
AGAGTGCTGGTCTACTAGTGGTTCCTAGAGTCTCTAAATGTAGAATGGGAGGCAGAGCTTTCAGCTATCAAGCTCCTGTCCTGTGGAACCAGACACCCTCGCAACCTTTAAGACTAGACCTAAAACTTTCCTTTTTGATAAAGCTTATAGTTAGAGATGGAACAGGTGACTGAACCATCTCTTAGTTAAGCTGTTTTAAATTTAGTCGGCTGGGGCACTTTCCTGACACTCTGAGCTCCTCTCCCTCTCTCGCGCTCTCTCTCTCTCATCATGACATCAAAACATGTTGTTAACATTATGTCTCCTCTCTCCCCTAGTGTCTCTCTTTCTCTCTGTACCTTTCTGCAGGTGTCCCTGACCTTGGAGCTGGTCCTGCCTACCTGTCCAGTGCTTCGTCTGCTGCTCCTTGTTGTTTATATGATCTCTGTTACCTGCTGTTCTTTTCTCTGTCCACTAACCCTTGTGTTAATAAATGCAACCAGTCATTTATTCGTTTACAAAAATTTGTGTCAGTACAACAACTCCACCCCTAACTCCAACACCTTCTGCAAATTAAGTCAGGTATTAGTCATTAAATTATTAAATTAATAAGGCACTGCAAAGCTTACTAATCAAGCTAAAATATTGAAATTCTCTGACTGCTTAGGCGTGGAATGTGAGGCCAGGGGTGTTCAATAAGTCTGAATCATGAACCTTCAATGGCACCTCTTCAGCTTGAGATATGTTTTAAAGAATATTTCTACTAAAAACTAGTCATAAGAAGATACGTACTGTAGCTTTAAGGTGAGCAGTTCATGTATTTACATATGGTGTAGTCCCACTGCTTTAAACTCTGCTACATGATATGATTAAACATGAGTTTGGTGCTACTCCTCCACATTATCAAAGCCTGTGATGTGCACACTTCATCCACAGCTTCCGCTCCCACTACTAATTAAGAGTCCACTCGCTTCCTGTCAAACGATCCATACCTGCAGCCTCCGGGCCCCTATACCCCGCTCATCAAAGAGCGATTTAAACTGCCCCGTCTACTCGCTCTGTTTGAAGCAACATATGAGAAGGTGTGAGCGAAACAAGCACCAGGGCGGCTACGGAGGCTACATCCTCCCACATGCAGAAAGAAAAAGACACCACAAGCATAGGTTTCAACGTTGGAAAAGAACACTGGGGTGCTGTCTTTTGTTGGAGCCCATTTGTTCAACTGCTCTCCTCATTAATGTCACTCAATGAGAGGGTTATGGTGGGCTGACCACAGCACCCTCCTCCAATGGTTCCAGTGCTGTACTGCTGGGTGCTGAAAACCACTGTGTCACTGTGTAGCTGAACTGGGATCAGTGTAGCAAGACTATGGAAACTGAAGATGTTCACTTGCAATAGACCTCTTAAAAAAAAACCCTGCACAACATGTTGCAATGAAAAAAACAAGAACCAGTCCAATCCGTAATTAAGTAAGGAGGAGATATTTGACACTATTCGATGCTTCATTACGGCAGTGACCTTTATTTGTATCAGTTCCAAGCAACTGTGAAGTTGTGACCAAAAATGCAGCATTAATCTTCACTCTCTTCATTATTAGCTGCAGTTTAACAACAGAAATATGTAAATGAGACGGTTAAACTGGGAGGTTAATTTTCACCTGTTTCCTGTAGCCAGATGGCGTATAAAATACAATTACTTTCCTTTACAGACTGCAACAATCTTCTGTCTTATTCACCATTACAACGATTCTATAAGACAGACCCCCACTGTTCTGCGTTTGATTTTTAGCACTGTGGAGTTCTGCACATTTGCTGGTCTGGGGCGTATTAATTTCATTACCATCTGACTCTGGTACAAGACAACCATGCACAGGAAAAACGACAACATGAAAAGACTCCAGAACACAAGTCTGACCTGCTGATTCCATATTTGACTGATTCTGATTTTCTAGCTTTCTGTCAGGCAGCAAACACTTTTGAACAGGTGCTCCAGCTCCAGCTAATACAACAGGGGCACAGAGTGTTTTCATGGTCGCTCCACAGAGATCTGTTAAGCAACATGAACCATCTTGATTGAAAATTACTGTAAATGTGATCAGCCCAGAATATCTCAGGCTGATCGTCTGGTCACCGGTCAGGTTCAAATTTGGCTTATTACAATCTCTAGCTCCAAAGCATCTGCCAAATACATTGAAGTAAAGTAAAGAAACATTGCTAATTTCTTTAAAATAAGGTTCTAGTAATGTAGCTAGTTACAAATATTCCATTACTTTCTATTGTACATTGATCTAATAAGACCATATCAACCAATATATGGGTATATATTAGAGATACAGTATATATCTCTAAATCGTCAGTTCACCAGAGTTCTATATAAACTATATAAAGTAAACTATATAAAACAGCATAGCCTACAATTCATGCCCTGAGAGAAAAGCTACATTAACCAGTCGCCACTGACTGGGAATGATACCGTACACATCCTTTCATTGCTTTTTGTGATGCTGCTGCACCATGACAGAAAAATGCAACTTGCTTTCTGCGCTAATGAGTTTGCCCTAAGTAGCACATCCAGGAGACAACTTCAGGTCCTGTTCAACCTTCAGTCATCCTCCACTGCACGACGCTCTGCAGCTCTCAGTTCCTTCACAGCTGCTCGCTCCGCAACCTGGCTGTCCGCAACTCTCCTTTATTGTTGTGGGTGTCCTTGGGTCAATTTCATGTATATTCAAATTCTGAATGCAAACACTTCCCTGCTCTCATAGCTCACACAGAAGGGATGGAATCTGCCAAATACAGCCTACATGCAGAAACAATACTACAGTTAATGTTCTTACAGCTTGTAGTAGTGAATACCAACCCTTTCTGTGCTGTCACAACAGTCACTAGCAATGCTGCTCAAACTGCCGCCTTGACTAAACACGTATATTTCAAGCACACAGAAAACATTACCGGTAGCAGGAAAGACGTCCCTTGCTTGTAGCCAACTCACCAGTTACAGTCCACCTTCAAAACAATTCCCCAGCTCTACCAGTCCACACAACCAGTGTGTGATTAAGAACCAAAACACCTCACTTCAGTCCACAGTAACACACATCACAACTCCAGAAAGGTGGTCTTACCTTGGGTTGAGCACGTCTAGGAAAGGCAACTTTAGGGTCAATCTGCAGGAGGAAAAGCACATAAAAATAAGTCAGTAAGCACAGACCATAAATGCTGAAAAATGAATAAAAGACATTTTAAAAGTTTGAGGACAACAGATCCAGTAGTCCATGTCTGTCAGAAACACCACCAGAAATAGCTCAGAAGAAAAATCGTCAGTGTCATATAGGTAGGGCTGGAAAGTCATGAAAGCTTTTCTTGTTGCCATGACTCAACTTCAACAACTGTCTGATCTGTTACAGAGCAGTTCAAAAACCGGCACACTATCAGCCTCACCACCTCATATTTGTTCGGTTCTGCTCTTCAACTTCAGCCAATAACACTGAAAACTACATGATGCAGAGGTAAGTAGTAAATGTAAAGCCGTCAGTGATGGTGTAGAAAAATGCTGCTCATACACGGAATCCTTTAAAAAACACCTTTAAAAAAATGCAAACAAATCTATCACCTCGCATAAAATAGTGTATGTACATGTGGGGGACACTGTGGTGTCAGACCGACCAGCCCCATGCTGTCCCTCCCCACAAACACAAACACCAGGTCAGGAGAGTCAAGGAAAGTTATCTGGTTGCTGCAACCTCACATGTACAATACATGTAGATACATAATTAATCCCACTCCATGCTGTAAAAACATGCCGTATTTGAACTTTTCCGATAGAAGACTACTTTCCTACTAATACACTAATACCATACATTTTGATTTACTTCACTAATCCTGTTGGGGGATCTCTGGTAGACTGTGGCTGTAATGGTGACGGGTTGTCGACGTGTAATAAACAGAACCTTCAATAGAGGCTCCAGTCACAAAAAACTGCAATGTCCTACATAAAGGTCTGGGGGCACATTTCTGTGAAGGATCTCAGTCATCCAGGTGAAGCTGTCAGAAGGTTTAGTCATGGCAACTGTACTTCTTTCTTTAGGTAGAGACATTTCGTTCTGCATCCACATTACTTTATTTACAGGTTGGTGAGTGGCCACAAATTTATCCTCCAGGAAAATCAGGCCCAATTCACACGTCCCCTAGAGTGTCCACCTTTAACGACCAACTTAATGGGTGCAAGAGAAACTGCCAGGAGTTGAGCTGTTACTGTTATCTACCAACACCCCTTAATAAATGAATAAATAATTAATAAAGATAGGCCCGTAACATAATGCACGGAAACCTCTCGCTGTGTAAATTTTTACATGGATCCTTTTACGCGATGTTTCCAAATGCACAAACAATTCTGCAAACCAAATTATTCTGACGGTAGAAATATGTTGTGTAATGCTAGAAATAGTGCACTAAAACATAGAAGTAGATGGTTTCATTTGCTTTATATCAGCGGTGTGTGTGTCTTTTTGTGTTACGTTCCATAACAGTCTAACAGTCCGTATGAAACACAAACAAAAATAGTTGTTTAACGCAAGTTATATGACATAAACAAAGCCTCAATTCTAAAAAAATCCTCAAGAATTTTTTATAATAGAGTAATTCGAATAATTCGAGCAATCATTGCAGACCTAGTTGTCTTCCCCTTATACAACCCTACTTAAGTGAAGTAGATAATCAATGAACAGGCCCAAAATTGAGCCTCTATTGAAACCTAACTGAACAACATTTGCTAAATTTGCAGCAGCTTGAAGGTAGCTGACACTAACGGACTGGACAAAATAATCAGGAGGGCTGGTTCTGTTCTTGATGTGGAGCTGGACCCTCTACACGTTGTAGCTGAGAGGAGGACGCTCTCCAAACTCCTCTCAATCATGGACAATCCCTCCCACCCTCTACACAGTGTCCTGGCTGGACAGAGGAGCACGTTCAGCCAGAGACTCATCAATATTAAGTGCTCCACTGAACGCCACAGGAAATCATTTCTTCCTGTGGCCATCAAACTCTTCAATTCCTCCCCTGCCTCGTGTTAAGCAGAGAGGGGATAACAACAACGTTAGAGATGGATGGTATCATGTTGTTCTTGTGCCTATATGGCCGTTGTTTTTATATTTCTATTTCGTTGGTGCTATTTATGGTGGTGGGATTTCTAATCTTTTTGTAAAGAGAGCGGCTGTATTCATGGCAAAACTATTTCCCTCTGGGATTAATAAAGTGTTTTGAATCTTGAATCTTAAATCTTAAATCATTAAGTCTAGCAGGTGAAGAACCTAGAATGCAAACTCAGATAAAGTTTGCAAAGTGTTCCTCAAGTCATTCAACAGAGGGAACTCGGTGGATTCCAAAAATTTTCAGCGGAGAACTTGGTGAACAATAACTTTAGCAAGTGTTTAGAAAAAATAAATCCTCAGATCGGAAAAAAGTGGATTTTATACCATTACCAGGTAACGTTCATCATAAGCATAGCACAGATGATAGGTGTGAGGGCAGATAATCATCTGTCCGGTACCAACTCGGCACTGACCGCTACCAAGTTGTAGCCTAGATCTTGGACAATTACTGAAACCAAAAAGACACACAATAGCTCTTTTTATAGAGAACCCCCCAAATTGGGAAGAAGGTGGATTCTTTTTTAAGACACATTTGCCTATTTACACAAAACTTAAAAAAGCCCAGTGTTCAAATTAAACACAAGCACAATGGTATTAGCAGCACAGTTGCTTTACTGTGGGATTTTCTCGGACTGTGCGGGAACAGGCTGATAACAGAAAGACAGATGGAGCTTGTAGTGCAAAAGCAAAGTGGGTAAATATAACAAATAGGCAAATGTTCACTCAGTGACAAGCAGAATCAGAACTTATCAGCCTATTCAGGCACAACTGTACATGTATATCCTCCCATTGTTCCATATAATTAAGCAAAAATGTGATTTCTGCTACCACTGTGCTGCTGGCAGTGTGTCTTTATGCAATTGTGTGGAGTTTATTTCAACACTATAGTTGTGAGGTAATTCTGTTAGGTCGCCATAATTTCAAAGAGCCATTTAAGAGTTTAGGCTTGGTTTTAGGGTCATGATTGCAACCAGGTTTAGGTTAGGGTAAGATTTAGACATTGATCTATGATGGTTATCGTTAGGATACGTGGCGAGAAAATGCAATTTGTCCTCACAAATCTAGAAAGAAACTCTGTGTGTGTGTGTGTGTGTGTGTGTGTGTGTGTGTGTGTGTTTCTCCACGATTATATTTAGTTAATCGCTGTTTCCATTAAAGATGGCTAATAACATTTAGAGCTACTAGCAATTTACCTCTGCCCAATCACAGGACCATTCCACATCAAATCTAATCTCTTTTTAAATGTGTGTGTGTGAAGAGAGGAGGGAAGGGGGGTCAATAAAAGCTGCAATGATTTAGAAATTACACAGACAAAGAGCTAATTAAAGTGGCGTTTTGCCTGCTTGTTGAACCCACGGAAACAGAAAAGCCATCCAGTTCAATCTTAAACCATCAAAAGTAGCAATGTCAGCGATTTTCTGTACAGCACCAGATCACATTAGAACAGGAGTGCCCAAAGTGGGGCCTGCGGGCCAAGGTTGGCCCGCCGTACTATTTATGCCAATGAATGTTTAAAATTTGAAATTATCCAATATTAAAATGTGTATAAGGCTAACTCTTTCAAAGTACATAAAACAGCATTTATGTTGCAATATTTATTATTATTTGCCGACTTAGAGAGAGACTGCAGAGACTGCCTGAAAATGCAGCACCTCTCAGAAGTTTGGACCAGGACTTTGAATTGCGCTTTGAGGACTTTAGGGAAATTAGAGGTGACATAGAGCTGCTTTCTCAACCCTTCACCACAAGTGTGACAGGGTCACTCAGTGTCTGATCACATTTAGATGCAGCTAATTGAGTTTCAATGTGATTCTGTGCTAAAGAATAAATTCATGTCATTACACCTGAAAGACTTCTACACACGTCTCATCTAAAAGGTACCCAGACATAGGAAACATGCACAGGTCATGTTAGCTTTGTTTGGCAGCACAGACATCTGTGAACAGACTCTTAGTGTAATGAACCTTAACTTCTATCCAGGCTCAGAAGCACTCTGACTGACCTACACCTACAGGACATCCTCACCCTCTCAGTGAGTCAGCTGCAGCCTAATATTGATAGGCTCATACATGCCAAACAACAGCTTCATGTTTCTCACTAGTGGTGAGATTATATTATCGCTACTGTTCTTGTTGTTCTGTTGCTATTGGACATGTTGGACTTATGACTATATGGGATTACAAAAGTTTGTGTTCTACATGTCTATATATGACTTATTTGTCATATTTTGTTTAATGTTATTTACACAGAAAGGAAGGTTAGATAACTGTACTTTACCCTCTTTGTGTAAAATACAAACACTCGTGCGGTCCTCCAATAGATTTTCATTTTGGACCACTACGGGAAAATGTTTGGACACCCCTGCATTAGAAGCATATTTCAGCTTCTTTCCTTTAGAACAGGTCTGCACATTGTTCTTTTAACTAAAAAGCCTCATGTTAATTTTTCTTGTTCATGGTTTCATCTCTGTCTCTGTGTCGCATGCAGCAGAGTTCTGCCACGATGTGCACACAGGAGAACTCAACAGCTCACAGAGAGACCAGGTCTCTCTTTCTCTCACTCTCTCACACACACACACACACACTGACCGCGGCTCATCATAATAGTACTGTACAGCTGATATCAAGCAAACAAAATCTATTTCTATGACTTTAGTGCATTTGTCTTCATGTGTTTCTAGCTTTAAATAACATTTTTAATTATTATGTATCATTATGTGAAGTTTTCCACACACTGTGATCAGGTGCTGCATATTAAAAAATATACAATACCAATGGCAAAACTCAAAACAATGAATCATATCAGACAAGGTGTGAACCCGGCCCGTAACACAGCATGACTGCATGCTTGCTTTGTAGACAGATTTTACAGGGCTGTTCTGTGCTGACCCATTTCGACAGGCGAGCAAATCCCCATCAACAGGACACTTCAAGGAATGATTTGAGAATTTTGAGGCAGAGATGAATCAGAGATAATAATAATGACATACTTTATTGATTCCCCTAGGGGAATTGCTGTTTGGACAGCTGCAATGGATGACAGTTAGTCCAAGGACGTCTTAACATTGGGCCCAGGGAAAGTGGGAATTGAACCACTCACCCTAGCGTTAGTAGACGACTCCTCTACCCACTGACCTACTTGCCACCGCCGAGATGCTCTCCTGTATATTATAGCAGGTCTCCAGCTTTCTGTACAGATTAAACACGGTGTAACACATTTTACCCAGAAATCATCAACACTGAGATATTCAAACCCCCATCGGTTCAGAATTTGGAAGTTTAAGCACTCCTGGTCCCTGAGCACTATGACCCACACTCAGTACTGTACCTGAACTCTTCACGTCACCTTTGCCCTAATTTACTAAGATCCCCAATTTCACAGGGAATCTTGAATATTGCATGTGTTGTTTTTCAGATAATACACAAAAAAATGACTGACAACAGGTACTAACACTTAAAGGAACTTTTTCTGTGATTCACTGTTTCCAATCATGGAGAATTTGGAGAATAAGCAGCTTTTAAGCAAGAATAACTTGGATCCAGAGGAAAAAGCTGTTAGTGGGAGAGGCTGATAATGACTTTGATCAGCTATAGCGACAAAATCTGCCTATTAAAGTAAGAAACACTTACCGCTTCAATACTTCTCAGGAAACCAGCAACCAGATAAAAGTCTGTGAGTCCACTGAGCCTCCCTCACTGCCTAAAGCCTAGCCAACAACGCCCCACTGGACTCTGAGACTACATGTTTTTATTTTTTTCATAAGAATTGCAAATACATTAACACAAGAGATAAACACGTGTTTTGTTTCTTCTTTGCATCCTACTCCCCAGCAGATTGCACCTGCCATTCAAAGGCATTACATTCAGACGCCTGGTAGCTCAATGGGTTAAGCATCAGACTGGGATGTAGAAGGTCGCAGGTTCGAACCCCGTCTGACTCCTAATCCATCTCCTACCAGGTGTGTCCTTGAGCCAGACACCCAGCGCTAGCTCCCTGTAAGTCGCTTTGGAAAAAAGCGTCTGCCAAGCAGAGTAAAGTAAAGTAAAGACGCAACCCCAGTCCTGCAAATTGTTTTCAGTATTTGCACTTTCTCCTCCCTGTTTTTTGCACCTTCAGATGCCTTACTCTGATGCATTTCTGAGCTCTTGTTGAGGCAAAGATGCAGCTATTCACTCATTTCCAAGACGCAGGCCTCAGCTGCCTTTACACCTAAAGTAGATCAGTTTGCTTTGCTTTTTGCAGGTTATTTTGCAAATCTTTAGTAAATCAACACCAGCTCACCCTACACAAGGGAGACGCAGTGATAAATTGTTTAACGACTAAGAAATATCAGCTTTCTGGGTAATTGTTTAAAATTTTTTAGGTGTCGGGGACTCTCGGGGACACCTGGGGAGCTGCTACTCAGGTTGGTGGGGGTGGGGCAAATGTCCCGGTTCTGTCTTTACGAACCCCTAGTTATTATAGGTTGCAGTTTCGCTTCAGTCTCACTGTTGTTTTAAAGCCGAAGTTGGAAGTATGTTCATGTTGTGTGTTATCCTGCAAACCAGCTGGCACTGTGGCTGTTTAATAGAATATCTGTTCATTTATTTACTGTATAATGAACCTGATAGAGCCTCTGACACTGTCCAAATAGTGTGGAATAAAAACTTTCTGAAAATTATCTTCTCAAAAAACGTGTCCAACATCAACCAGCAAGTTTCCATTTAGCAACAAGCAAATGACTATGACAGTACGACTGACTACACATCAACTAAATGAAGCCAGTTCCTCGACAGCACGTGTATATTCTTAGATGGAAAACAAAGGTTCGATATTAAAGAATAATCAAAAAACGTTCAGTTAATCAACTGGACAATCAAGCAGGGAGACACACTGTAGGCTCTGAACAGCAGTCACTGCAACTGCAATGAGCCAAGAGCTGCTCGTGTTAATCAAATCGCCAGAGCAGAACAAACATGACATTGACAGTAGGACTGACCACGCTGCCTTTATCCAGTACTCCTACAACAATATCTGTGAAGATTCGCAGTCATCCAGCTCATGGGTTTCTCAGGAAAGCCCCTCTGCACTGAAGGAGCGAAACGTACGAAGCCACAGAGGAAGAGAAGAGAAATGTTCACTCTGTCACGACTCAACACTACAGCAGAGATGGAGACTCGTGTTTTCCAGACCTGAGACTCGGCGCAGGTGTGGGATTGATTCAGGTGACGCATTATAAGCAAGTTGTCGGTGTTGCTGCAGAAGTTTTGTTTTTAAGGAGCATTACTTCGCTGCGCCTTTGACTTTACCAGCAAGAGCATACGACCTGTCGGCCTGGTAGCTCAGTGGGTTAAGGCATGAGGCTGGGATGCAGAAGGTCGCAGGTTTGATTCCCAGCCGCGGTACGCTGCCCATTCCCCATACCAGGTGTGTCCTTGAGTAAGACAGCTAGCGCTAGCTCCCCGGGGCACTGTCCGTAGCTGCCCACTGCACCCCCCAGGGGGATAGGTTAAATGCAGAAGGACACAATTCACTGTTGTACACAGTATAACAAATACATTTGGAATTGAATTTAAATTTAATTTAAAAAAATGACCAATTCACACTAACAGCATGATGCTCGATGCTTCGTGATTAATGCGCTAAATCCTGTGGCTCTGTCCCACATATGATAGATGAATATGTGATCAAAAGAAATAGCAAGAGAGGAGCTGCCTGCAAACCTAAGGTTCCCAATCCCGTCAGTCTACTGTCTGGCAGCTGTCCAACAACAATTTTCTCGAAGGGATCAATGAAGTATGTCACTATCATTAATTTACTACCAACTACGACATTTTCCTGTCTTTGAAATTCCCTTCTTGTGTCCGTGTATTGAGATTCCAGGCACAGCACACGGAACAAGGTGAACAGACAAGCGATGTTGGCTCTGACAGGGAAGTGTAAAGTGGGCTCATTGTTTCTGAGGAAACGTGATAGTGATTGTCATCAACGAGAGCAGCAGTTGCATAGAAATAACGAAAAGGACTGTTGCTTAAAACGTCGCCTAAATCAATAACATCCCCCAATCTATACGCGTATTTAAATCTGCTTTAAAAAACATTGATAAATGTAAATTGATTGTAATGAGAAACTCTGTTGATGTACAGACATAATTGATCTTGACACAGATGCTTTATGCTATGTTTCTTCTTCTGAATGCAGCAGGGCACATGCACCGCAGCGCAGCAAATATTAACCGTGATTAAATCAATCAATACATTAATGTTACAAAATAGTCACACGTCTCCACTAGGGCACACACACACACACACACACACACACACACACACACACACACACACACTCACACTCACACTCACACTCACACTCACACACGCATTAAACAACATATTTCTACCGTCAGGAGAATTCTGGAAAAGGATCCAACTAGTTATAACTCACTTTATGAAGGTTTATCAATAACAGGTATTTCCTGTGACATAATGCACTATCAACATTGTTTATAACGCAAAATACATTTTATCCGATTACTCGAATAATCGATGAAAAAATCGCCAGAATACTCAATTCCAAAAATACTCGATAGTTGCAGCCCTAATCTCCACATCATACACCTGTCATTCTCCTTGTGTTGTGTGGGAGGCGGCAGATTTCAATCCAGTGCATCTAAACCTTACATCCAGCTTTATTCACGTTTTATCAGCACGCTACTATTTATTCAAATATTTTTTGCCCTCAAAGGCTTGAAACTTGACGTGAATTTGGTCGGTTCTTTGAAACTGCAAACATGCATGTGTCTATAACCCAGTGTTAAAGCATCACATGAGCTGCTGGCAGAATGGCAGCAGTCTGTTCATTCCATCCATGACGAGACAGAAAACGCACCAGCTGAGAGCACTTCACTCATCTCATCTCATCAGTTTCAAGGTTTTGAAAGAAAAGCCACAGACAAACGCTCAATGCTCATTTTCTGCCAACTTTCTGTTGAAATAGAACAACACTTTGGAGCTCAGCGTCTTATCCAGGACATGCAGCCACAAATCGAGACCACTAACCTCTAAGTTCACAAATACTACCAACAATCACATCAAAGAATGAATTGTTATTGCACAGCTGATACACAGAACAAGTCAGCACTACTGGGACAACAGTGTATTGTCCAAGGACACCTCCACATGCAGCAAGGAGAAGGGAGTCGAACCACTAGCTCCTGGAACGCCTGCTCTTCCTGGTGATCAACAGCAACTTTTATCTGTTTGCTCATGAATCTGTTATTCAAAGACAGCTAGACTGATTAAAGGGTCCTACTCCTCCAAACTTTGGCCAGTGGACTTATGTGTGTCACTCTGCTGCGTGACTGAACAGCCAAAGTGGGCTCAGTGTTTCTGTGGCTGCAAAAACTCTTTGTCTTCTCTTGTAGCTGATCTCTCATCAGGTAACTTAAAGAATCTCTCAGGAAAAAAGATCAGCTTTTCAGTTGTGGTTCAGGACCTTCAGTGTTTCAAATGAGTAGTTACTGTGAAGGAAATATATGATATGTAGTTAAGAGCAGGCTGTTTATCCCTAAATACAGTCAAATAATCGTTTGACCTGATACTGCTATGTTCTTAATTAATCAAATACATATTTAACCAATAGATGTGGACACACATAACATTTAGTTTACAATGAGTGTTGTTGGCATTCAAATTCATACCTGTGCCCCTGTTTGAATTTATTCTTTGTATTTAGGAGCACATTTATAATAATCCACCCTAAAGCGAAATGCTTGCATACTGAAATTAGATTTTTAGTTCTCATCGCACTTAACAGGAGCTGGTTTAACTCCTTCCTTATTAAACCTCACACTAAATTAAACAACAAAACAAAAAACATTTTACTCTTAATTACACTACATCTAACTGATGTTAAAAATGTCTCTTTAAAGTCCTGGTCAAGATAAACAGTGATAACATGAGTGAGACCGAGGATGCAAATCAGCTATAGAGCTGAAGTGGGCAAAGTGACACAGATGCTGCCAATGTGAATATTGATTCATGTGCACTGCTCCATGGAAATAAGTCAATAACCAAATAAACCAGTAACAGGCAAACATCAGAAAAACAGACACAAGCATGCCACAACACAATCATTTAAATGAGAAATCCAAAGTAGAATTTCTAATACATAATGAGAGAAAGTACTGCGTCCTCAACCAATATTGGTGATTACCAATTTACATTAGAGTGTTCCAAAATCTAAGAGCGAGAATAATGTTTAAACACAAACTCCAAAATGGGCTAAATGCAGCTCGGAAGGCGATCTCACATGACACGAGAAACCGTGTGGGGAAGAGGATAGAGATTTAAAGTCCACCAGCTGGCTGGGCAGGCATTACAGCGCACTCACTAACAGGTCTTTGTCAGTCCTCACAGAGAAACACAGATGTGAAGCAGCATCAGGAGACGAGTGCAGCACACAGTGTTTCCCACCATGGCTCAAACACGTGTTCTCTCCTTTAATGACACTGCACACGTGGCAGCATCATGCACGGCAAATACACAAGTGTTTTTACTGATGTCCATGCTGAGGGCTGAATGCATATGTCACTCCTCCAGTGGGAAACGAAGAGGATAATCAGCTTTGTTGTCATTAATTACATTCACAGTACAGTAAATAGTTACCAACTGATCCACAAGATCAGCTTCACTGAATCAAATCTGTCAAGCCATGGTAACTAAGCTTCATTTAGAATCAGTGAAAACACTGAATTCATTTTAATGCTAAACATGAATGTTTCACATGTAGATCTAACATGGTTTCCAATCTGTGGCCAGTGCAACTCAAACGCAATTTATATTTAACATCAAAAACAGACTGATACCGAGAGTGACACCAGGGAAAGTCCGGGGCTTCATTCAACCCAACTTTATTTCAAAAACCGATAAGACAGTTTATCGTAGCTAGTGACCACGTTTGATCTGTAATTTCTTTACTATGCTTATTTGTGTTTAAATTCTGTCACTATGAGGAGTGCGTGGCTTCGTCAGATTGTCTAAAGAGAAAAGCTGAGTTGGAATTGATGCTGCAAATAGTGAACATACTTTCATGTATGTATAGCCATGCAGTGAATGCTACAAAAAGGGTTTAAAACAAGCTCCAGCACTGAACTCGGCTCTGCCACAGCCTCACTGTCTCAAACAAACACTTCAGCAACCACAGCAATGTCTGTGATGTTCAGAGCGCCGGGCGGGCGGGCGGGTCCGCCGGACGCTCTGTAATCCAGCTACGTGGTCATCAAACAGAAAATGCAGCACAATGAGTTGATTTCCTCTAAAAGAAAAAGCTGGAGGAGAAATTTGTGACAGTTATAGTGTCTCCCACACTGATGAACCGCGCGTCTCCAGCGCTCTCATTCTTCAGTCCATCCCTCCCTCAGCCAACAAGCCGACCTTGCTAAATGCTAACAACAAGTTGTCAATTACTGCAATGCAGATTTTTCTTCCTCAGTGTCAGTGTGCTCCATCACGTTACAACACAAACCATTCTCATCCACCACAGCACCGTCAGGTAGTAAAACACTACCTGAGTCTGATGGAACCAACTTCACCATGACACTATTTGATCACTGCGATCCCATCACTAGGACACATTTGACTGCATGTTGTGTTTTTATTTTGATGTGTCATCAGTGCTCAGACATTTTAAAACCACATTGTGGTAAAGAAACACCACATTAAAGCAAATCTCATGAAAAAAAAAAGAAGAGTTGTTGAGTTCCTAGTCTAGCCGTTGTAACCTGGATTTAAGCCGCTGTGACTGAAGACCTTCCTGAAATGCTGCATGGTTTAGGCGTCAGGGGATCACTGACATGTCAGGGTGAAGAATATTCTAGCTGACAGCTGTTAGAACAGGGGGGCGCACTGGGAAGAGGCAGCAATGAGTGACTTCAGAGCAGAGATGCTTCTGTGCAAAACACCTGGACAAGATCTCACCAATTTCCAAGTAACACATCCAGCTAAAGGTCTCTGTACATCAGTCTGAGCTTGTCACGTCACTCTGCCGGGTCTGTCCTCGCACCAGTGAGTGCACACTCCTCTGCTCACCCCCCCCCCCATGAAACAACCCCATTACAGCTTCAGTCTGTGTTGCAGGCGCACGTTCTGATACCTGTGCTACTGCTGTCAGAGGCTCTTCCCGACAGTCAACCCGACCTGACCTACTTTGTTCAGCCAGCTTTGCTCATACAAATTACCTCAGTCTCCCCTGTTCCACTAAAACACACTGTATGTGGAGGGAGGCGGCGGGTGGGGGCGGTGGCGGGAGATTTCAGCTATCGCACCTCGATTGTTGAGCGTATCACTGTATCACAGAATGTCCCAAAAAAAAACGTGAGCAAGATGAGACGAAACAGAGCAGGACACAGCTGAGGAGAGCGCCACATGATGCTGCACTGTTCCACAGGAGAAAGCAAAGCAGTCATAATAATAATAATAATAATAAAAGGCAGAACGTACCATTTTAGAGTCGAGCTCGTGGTGCGGCTGCGCTAAGACTTTATCTACGCTGGCAGCATCTGCGAAAGTGATGAAGCCGAAGCCCCTGCAGACAAACAACACGCACAGGAACACAAAGACACACAGGCACATATGTACATTACTTCCCTGTCCACAGACCATCTCACTCGCATTAGTGTGAAAGACTGTTACCTATAGACTAAGTGTGTGTCAGCTGAAATGACCTTTAAATTGCTTTGTGCTTTGATTTGAAACACAGTGACCTTTTTGGAATAGTTTGCACCACAACAAATGAGGAGAAAAGGCAGCAGAGGGAATAGTGGTCACAGCTCCGTGGTCAATGTCAAACTGCATTATCCTCTCACTCAGCAGAGACCCCCCCCTGTTCTCGGTGTGTGGTTCTTTACCTGGAACGTTTGGTGGTCGGGTCTCTCATCACCATACATTCTCTGATTTCCCCGAATTTACTAAAATAATCTCTAAGGCTGTCTGTGAAGAAGAAACAGAGACATGCAGGTATCAGCTTTCCTCCTCACATCAGTGAATTCAAAACCAAGAGAAGATGTGATGTCAATGTCACTGTGTTGCGTAGGGGTCGAATGGAGGACTTGGAATGTGAATAACCTTGCGCTGCGGGCGCGCGCAGCGCCTGGCGCGCGCGGCGCGCACGCCGCTCAGGACGCCGTCTCTTACCTGGTGAAGTTTGCCAGCTGAGGCCACCGATAAACATTTTCCTGCCGAGCAGAAGAAGAAAAAGCAACAGAAGTCAATTCACATTTCACTTCGGCCATTTTGCCACTGAGATTAACTAGTTGAAAAAAAGAAACACGCTGGGGACGAAAATAGAGGCAGCGCAGCGGCGGAGCAGCCCGACAGCGGAGCAGGCAGCAGCTCTCCGCTGTGGACACGCCAACTTCCATGCGAAACATCTGGCAGTCAAAACCTGTTGGCTTCTCGGCAGATGTGCATAAGCAGTAGATGGAAAGTTCGTGTTGGGAACTGTTGGCGCGAACACAGCTGTCCGTTCGGCGTACATGGAAGAAACCGTGATGTAGTTAGAAGAGCTTAGTTCAACTTTCCTTCCTCCATCAAAGCGCAGCTCGGTGGGTGGTGAAGAGCAGCGCACAGCAAATTACTGAAAGAAGTAGCTGAGCGCTGGAGGCAAGGCACCGATTTCTACCCGAATAAACGCGCGCACACACACACACACACACAGTCGTTAAGCCGGTGTGTTTCTGCCAGCAAGTACAGCAGCGTTCAACTCCCACATTTCGAAACTAGGTTCGGCGTGTGCGCGTGAGAACGGACGGCACACCTCGGAACCTGCCAGGCGTGCACCAGGGGGGCAGGCCCGTCTCATGTGAGACCCAAACACAGGTGTAGTTGACGGGACCCGGAAGGCGGAGTGAAGTGACAGAGCGGGGTCGAGCTGCGAATTGTGCTCCTCTTAAAACAACTAATCATGTGTGACTAACGCTGGGTTTCTACCGCCAGGCTGCAACCTTACCCCGGGTCGTGCTGCGGATCGCTGGGGCTTCCAGACGTGGCTTGGCTCCCGTCTCCTTCCATGTCTGACCCAGCTACAGGCAGTGACTAACGGACACACACTCACACAGAAGGGAGGTCGGCAGCTACGGTGTCAGCGAGCCGGGAATGCAGCGCTCCGTCACACGTGGGATCAGTCCGGTCCGTGGTCCCGCCTCCGCCGTCACCGACAAACAAGCTGACGTCAGCTTCTCCCAGCCCGCCCACTTCCATGGAACTGTACGTTCTGTCAGATTGGCAGTGCGATGGCAGAGGATGGCTCGCCAGCCTCAGAAAATGCCACTACCAGAGAGAGGATGCAGTTTGAAATACTGGCACTTACCTGCAGCCAACACAACAGTTCCGTAAAGCATCGCTCCTCTGCCATACAGTGGTCTGATTAAATGTGTACAACTCCTGCATGTGAGAGGCCACATGCCACAGGAAAGTCCTGCATGATGCAGTGTAAATGTTTACAGGGAATCACCACACGTGCATTATGAGGGGCAGAAATGAATATTTTTGGACTGACCTACAAGAGAATATACACTTTCGATTTTCTTGCTAATTACTACTGAAGAAATGCCTTCAAAGCACTTTGAATATAACGCAGGGACTAGATGAACAAGACAAGTCACTGTCACCTTGACCTTCTCACCAATCAGCTCATTTTTGAGTCTGAGTGGACAGTTGTGCCAAATGTTAACGAATTCCCTCAAAGTGGTCTTTAAACAAGAACTGGGTGGCAGTACAGACAAATGGGCAGATGACCAACCCCAACCCTGCTCAGTGTGTTCTATTATTGCTGATATGGAAGAATGAAACTAAACATAATAACATAACATGCTGGTGCCAAAATATTGTAAAGACATGTGTATCTATGACCACTCATGACAGGTCCCTTTTCTTGCATTGATCAGATGTGTATTCCGGGGAGGCAGAGGAAGACCGACAAATACGTGTTGGCTCTAATAATCTCCACGACCAATCAAGATATGAAGTCGTTTTTAAGGGAGGACAAGTACAGTTTTGCATCACAGTCTTTAGTCACACCTAGAGATGGACAAAAAGTGTGATCACTGACAGAAAAATAAGCAGTTCGCAGTGAGACTCTGACAGTTACCTCACAGTCTGTAGATCCAGAGTTTTAAGCAGTAAGAAATTTACTGGTAATCATTATGATGATATTATGATAAAACTAAGCTAGGACAGGCTGGACTTGCCAGGTGTTATATAAGAATGCTACCATCAGTAAACATAAATAAGCATTATGCTGTGGACCCGTTTCCACACTGGATGCTCAGACTGTGCTTATGTTGGCAATCTTTAGAAATGGCTGGCCTCCAAACACAGACGGTACTTGTTGGTCGCCTTTCTATTGTCCCCGATGTCTGAAAGTAATCTGCTTAATGAACTCCCTCAACATCATGTTCGATTTGAATGAACATCTATTTTTATGTAGACAGAACTGGACTATCATAAAACCCACATCCGTGTTGCTGTGTGAATCCATGCTGGGTTTACGCGCCTGATCTACAGCTCTTCATACGTCAAGTCCAGTCATTCACAATCCAACATCATCATATGTGAACAGTGACTTTTCAGTGTGCATCCTAACAGCCAGTCACTCACTGCTGCTGTCTGAGTATCTTTGCAATTGTGTAACCCACTGTAGTACAGGTGGGTGCAACAGACTGCACCCAACCACAGCTAACCTGTCACCTGATAGACATATGATATGACCAAACAATGCACAGCAAAATATGCCTTCTGCTCAGAATCAAATTCATATGACCACTTAGAAATCATTGAAAAATAAATATCTCTTTCGAACTTCAAGTAATCATCAGATTATCAATGTTCCTTAATTATTATGCTACATGTACTGTACATCACTGTAGCATGCAGGGATGCATCCAATCAGTCTCCGATTCATTCTGCAGGATGATATGGAGTACATATGCAGTCCGACTCAAAAACTTCTCGTCTCTCTTCAGAGACAGCAAGATCAAGAGTAACAGATGGTGTGTCT
Organism: Microctenopoma stevenorrisi; assembly: GCA_032270685.1. Lineage (NCBI taxonomy): Eukaryota > Metazoa > Chordata > Actinopteri > Anabantiformes > Anabantidae > Microctenopoma > Microctenopoma stevenorrisi. The sequence continues at coordinate 20,078,448 of JAUMTR010000005.1, read as the reverse complement.
CAGCACAGAGCCCTTATCACAACGTCTTGGACTCAGTCTGGGATCACATGAAGAGACAGAAGATTCAGACTAACCAACCATGTCAACCCTCACACACTGCTGGGGGCGGCTGAATGTCCAGAATCTCATACCTTAAACTCCAGACCACCTCAAATGAAATAATCATTGAGGTTCACATATATTCAAACTACACACATATGTAATATTAATAAAAACAATCAACTGTAACTGGTTTGAGTACTGAAACGAGAAAATCAGTTTAAAGATGCTTCCACTTCTTTCATGGTGGTTTGGTGTGTCTCAGCCCTTAGTTTAACTTTAGTAATTAAATAATCAAATGCAAGTGATGAGGATCAGGACAGAGCTAGCTAGCGCTAGCTATCTTACTCAAGGACACACCTGGTATGTGTCACAGCTGGGAATCGAACGTGCAAGCTTTTGCATCCCAGCCTCATGCCTTAACCCACTGAGCTACCTCGCAGCTGTTCACATGATAGAGGTAGAATTCTTAGACTAGAGCATTCATTATGGCATCATATGGAAACTGTAAATAGTGGGGCTATATCAGGTCACTGAGGCTGCAAAAAAGAAATTGGCTATAGAGAATATAAACAGAAACAGCTGTTCCTCTTTGGTGTCCTTAGTACAAACTGTACACAGGTATGTAGCTCTGCCTCTTTCTCAGTCACGGTGTTTCATCCTGGGTCTATCCACCCTCAATGTCCCCCAAAAGTGGACTTGATCACTCCTGCTGCTCCTACGTGTAGCCTTGAACACATGTCTCTCATTAGGGAACTGTAGATGATGATTAGCTTTAAGACACCTTAGCATGTAGTTCAACACATAAAGGTGGTGTAATAGTAGTGCGGTCTTAATGTAGCTGTGTGTTGTAGTAGGGTTTCAGAGCAGTGGAAACAGACGGGATGGGAGGGGGGCAGACAGGAACATGAAAGTGAGAGCTCAATTAAAGCCGGCTGCTCCTCTCTGCCTCTCGTTGTGCCACAGTGATTGGTGTTTGTTTCCTCGCTGAGTGAGAGCGAGTGAGAGACAGTGAGTGACCTTTAGCCACCCTATACATGCCTCATCACACTCGTCTCTCCTCATGATCTCTCTCTCTCTCTCTCTGCCTGCCTTAAAGGAACAATTTATCCTATAATATATAACCAATTTGTGTTGGGTTGTGTTTGTAGGTCACCAGCCACACTGGCTTGTACATCACTACAGCGGGATTATGTCATTTAAAAAAAAGAAAAATCAGTAGGTCTACAGTTTCCAGGGTGCCTGAGTTCTCGCTATGATTTGCCATCATAGGTCTCACACTTCTTTTTCCTGACAAGTAGCCTCTCGTGGTTGCGTAAATGATGACGTCACTGCAAACATACGTAACACAGGGTAATTTAGTTTAACTGAATTTTGCTCTGAGTTTAAGTTTTTTTTTAAGTAGCCTCAGTTCACCACATGTCACCCCCATGTTTTGCCTCTTGGCTCGGCTCCCTCTCCACCACAGTGATTTTGCTGCTTTGCTCTCAACGGGCACGGTGATATAGTGTAGTAGTGCACAGTGACATGCCACAGGTAGTTAATTTCTGTGGCTGCAGAGCGAAAACGTTCCGTGCAGACAAGTTCACCTGGATGACTTCACACAAGACCAAGACGTTTGCACAGTACAAAGGTTTCGTTTTACCTGCAAACAACACTGAGGGGAGCTCTTACAACCACACGTTTATTCTCGAAGATATCACCCAGCAGAAAACTCCCTTAGACCAACGAAAATGTAAGATGAGGTTTGATATCAAAATTACAGGATTTGTTTTCAGCAGAGCACGTGAGAATGTCGTTCCTCTCCAAATAGCTACACATTAAGAGACGAGCCTGGGGACCCTGGGGATCTTGAACAAATTGGAGGAGCTATTAGGATGTTTTCATGAGTAGCCTTTCTCTCAGATCAAACTGAGACACAGATAAGAAGAACCCCTAAGTATTCGTCTTTCCTTTGAGCATGAACACAGAGGACTGGAGTGCTATCAAAGATTGTAAGAGATGACAAACTATGGCTTAATTAATCATCTGGCTTCTTGAAGGAGTAGGTTTTCCTGCACATGTCTTTGGTCGACAGATGCCAACTGCTGGGACTGAAAGCAAAGGAAATAAATATCATCACTGTCAGCAGGGGCATTTCCTAAATGTTAGTTTCCTAGGTTACATGTTTAAAGACAATTAGACAACTTTCCCCTTTAGGGGTGTATGCAAAACTGTCCAATTGAATTTTGTGCACTGCAGCACCTCCTCCTGGCCATTCAACCACACTACGCAGAGAAATGCATGTGATCAAGTCTGATAGCTGCTGCTGCTATTTATCTTCTTAACTTGTGGCCTTAGACTCAGTTTGTCTTTGAGTATGTTGTACTTATTATCTTTAGGATTTTAGAATAAAAAAGAATATAGTTGCTGTAGATTTTTTGCTGCAAATTACCTGTACTGCCTGTATTACACACTAATGTCACCAACTTAGGAACACAGTCCAGTCTCAGTCCAGTTTTTGTCGAGTCTAGTTTTAGTCCAGTCTCCATAGAAATTTTAATCCAGTCTCAGTCTAGTTTTAGCCTTGTTTTAGTCCAGTCTCCATAGAAATTTTAGTCCAGTCTCAGTCTAGTTTTAGTCCAGTCTCAGTCTAGTTTTAGTCTGGTCTCAGTTCAGTTTTTGTCCAGTCACATTCAATTCAACTCAATTCAATTCTATTCAGTTCAGCTTTATTTATATAGCACCAATTCACAACATAAGTCATCTCAAGGCACTTTCCAGTGTAAGGTTTAAGACCTTACACATTATATATATACAGAAAAGTGTAGAAAACCCTGTAGAAAACACTTTTTGTTCTAAAAATAAGTCTTTATGCCTCTTTTTGAAGATGTTTCCCTGCGAATCTCAGGCAAACAGCATATTAGTAAGTCCTGCAGACTGCACAATCACCCAGTGTTAACAAGTCGCCCAGCAAAGAGACACACCATGCAAGCAGAAACATAAGCTTTCTTAGCTGCAGAAGAAATTTACAACAGTGCATGTGTGATCAACAGTGTTGCAGGCTGCCTGTTGACTCTACTTCAGCTCAGTGACAGACACACACAACAACATTTAGCTCAAATCACACTGTATTCTGCTTTTCCTCCATGGAGCACATCAATGAGGCCCTCAGAAGCTGTTAGTTGTCATTGTAATGAACTAGCATCAAAGAGCCGCGGCTCTGCACATCGTCTAACAGCTGGCAGACACCGCCCTGCACGTGGTGGCAGCTCTCTCTGCCACACAAATGAAAACACACATTCTTTCTTCTTTTGCTGAGACCTGTCATCTACGCGTTTACTTGTTTATTGTATTTGTATAAACACGAGTTTTTTTAGCTTGTCATGTTAATCTATTTAGCTATCCATCCACTTGTTCACTGACCAGATAGATAAACTTAGTGTTAATGTTTTCTCCCCCGTCTCTGGGAAATATACAATTTTGTTGTACTCCCTGTACAATAAGAATAGAAGCAAATCTAATCTAATCTATACTATTCTATTCTCATCAGGACAGCATGTGGCACTGAAGCTGCTCCTCAGTCTGGAGATAGCAGTGGATTCTCCATGATTGACAGGAGCCTGCTCAGCTCCCGTCACTCTGCCACAGATGTCAGGCAGCTCAATGCCTACAAAGAGCCTGCCTTCCTCACCAGTTAGTCCAGATAATTTCACCACAGAGAGGAACACAACAGTCTGATAGAACATCTGCAGCGGCCTCTTGCTGTTGTTGAAGGACACCAGGCTTCTGAGCTCTGTATGTCAGGTCTGCACGTTGTTCTTTTATTAAACTGACTAAACAGCCTTGTGGTATTTATCTCTTCTAACTGACAAAGACACACAGAGATCACGTGTCGGGAACTATCAGTGTTAAAGCTTAAAAGCCAAAACACACACTGATGCACATAACACACACTGGGAGTGGCACTTTTTTTCCCAACCATATTTCCACAGTAGGGCTGATATTAAGCAAACAAAACCACCTATTCGTGTGGTTTTAGTGCATTTTTCTTGGTATGTTGTAGCATTAAACAACATGTTTCTACAGTATGTGCAATGATTTCAGGCGAGGTCAACAGGTCCCATCAGTCCAGATCTTTGTGTGTTACCATCGGTTGATGTGGATTTCAGCCCAGCACTGAGCGACTAACTCCTGCTCGTCACTAGACTGTTTGTTGAGCCTGGCTGCCTACTCATGATTGGATACTAATTGTGGAATCTATTTGTTGGTCTTTTCATCACGGCCAATGTGCTGGACCCTGTGGAAGTTGACTCCAGCAAGTTCTCCACATTTCTCTATGTTCATCCTTTGCAAAACATATCCAATATGAGTTCAATTTAAACCAGTTCACTGTATTGCTTGTTCTTGATTCTGCCTCAGAGACGTGTGACACCACTTATACTACGCCTTTGCCCTGCCCTTTATACTGTGAAATCCATTTCTCTTAAACAGTCATTTCAGTAGAAATCATTCACAGAAAGAGCCACAACCCTTTGCATTACATTTACTGAACAAGCAGTGTACAAGGCTGAAAATACTTACCAAGATCTGCTCCGTGCATCTTTCTATAAGCCTAGAAACTATTATTTACACACTTTATGATTTTGATTTTGTATGCCACCTGAATGGATTTGTGCCTTAAGTGTAGCCTCTCCTTATTTAAAGAAATTTGCAGAGAGTTAAAATACATGGACCTAATTGTACAATACACAGCAGCATGCAAATCTGGAAGAGAACCAAGGCCCATTTAACCATCGTGAAGTTTACACACACTTTGGTCTCATCTGTCCATAGGATGTTTCTAACAAGTCTTGTGATTTGTTCAGATGCAGTTCTTCTAACCTCACTTGTGTTCTCATGTCCTTCGTAGAAAGAAGAGACTTCTCATGGCAAAAAACCTGTACTTGTTCAGTCTTTCTCTGCTTGTGCTGTCATGGACTTGAATGTTTAACATGCTGAGTGAAGCCTGTAGGGTCTGAGGTGTAGCTCCTGCTTTTTGTATTTCTTTGTCAATGTGCTGGGACATTCATTCCTGGGAAAACAACTGTCTCTGAGAAACTTTCTCTGTCTTGGTCTGGTCTGTGCCATATATGGTCATATCCTGTCATGTCACCCCTCACTCTGCTCTCCTACTGCTCTCACACATTAACCTACAATCAGCTCAACTCCACTCACTTCTTCTCCTCCCTTCAAAAGCAGGTCTGCCAGGTTCCAGAGACTCCTTCAGAACCAGCTCTTGACACTTCCACCACTTCTGTTCTTGGATGTTTTTGGAGTCACACTGACATGGACTCGTCCTCACCAGTTTGGCCACACTTAACGACCCACTTAGTGGATTGCCTGTAAAATGATCATCTTGCACAATAATCCTTTAGTACACCTCGCAGGCACGTCACATTCTCACTGTAGAGCAAACCAAATGGTTTGCAGATAGTTTTATAACCTTTCCAGATAGATGTGGCCACAACTGCTACTTTAAGACCACTGATGGTAGCTGAATGCTGGTTGAATGCCACTAGCCAGCCAACTGACAAAAAGCCTGCTTCCCAACAGGTCTGTATACTGCTGATGATCAAATAATTTTGTTAAACAAAAAATGAAAGTTGTTTTGTTCTTGTTAAGCTGAGGTTGTATTTGCTGAACACCAAGACAATCAGGCGATTGAATTTCTTTTATCTTTAACACTGAATTGAAGGAGCAGGTAATATCTTTTGTATGACTGTATACAACTACAGGATTTTGGTGCCTATAGGTTTAAATTCATGACTTCGCAATAGCCTAACTGTGGTCAGCTTCAAACTTTAGTTGCGCTTGAAGGTGTCCGTAAATGGAGAGAAAGGACTTTCTCATTGCACAGAGAGTTGTTCATTTAAACAAACCCTTTTGCTATATCAGTGGAATCCATTAAAACATGCGCACCGAAGTCCTGTGGTTTTCATTTCTTAAATGTTTATGCTCAATCATTCTGCCTCAGAAAAAAACACAAGAATTTAGTTTGTCTTCCAGCTTATCCTGTGGTCGAGTTTGCAACAGCAGATCATGGTCTGCACAGGTTCACTGGCTTGTGCAACCTCAGTAGACATCTCTGGGTTTTAAAATATGACCAGGAGATTTTGCGTCACAAACCTCCGGGCAATCTTGCCATAATAAACCTGTGTGACAGCACCAAGTGCACAATTGTTATCCAAGTCCATTCTGAAAAAGACACTGATGAGGCTTTGTTTTTATCTTAAGGTTGTGGTCAATCAAATGATTTGTCATTGATAGTAGACTGGGTCACAAAGCACATGTTGAGAAGAAAACCGGCAATTTAACCAGAAGACACTTCAAGCCTGAAGCTTCTAGGAACCCCCTCAGTCTCAAGTGCCATCATTTCCCAGAACTACAAACCTTTGTGGAATCAAATTCCTGTCCTCCAAAGTCCTCTGAGCTGCTACCAGGAAAAAAATGGCTTATAAACTGAAGGCAAATGGCAGTGCAAATGATTTTTCACCTTCATATATGTCATATATCGTATAACATAGACACAACTGGCATCCTTTAGACCTTCTGTGCTACGCAAATGCAGAATTCCAACCTGTGAGTCCTTGAAACAACAATATGTGAACCAGTCAACACATGTATTTACCTGTTTAAAGCTAAACATATAGATCAAGAAACAGAAAAAGGAAACACGAAACATTTTCCAAACCTCCACAGGAGATATGCAAAAAGATTTGAGTACCTCTATTTCAAGATTGATCAAATACTTCTGGTTGAAATAGCATCGCAATAATATTAGTAGAAGTAGTATTTATGGTAGCAGATATTCTACACTCCTAAACTACTTGTATTATGTCTGTACGGAAGGTAAATGAGGTCACGTTTTATTCTGACCCTTTCCTTAACATGTGCATCACCAGCCTGTCAGTCTGTTGTTGAATCATTACACACTCCGTGCTCTGCAGTGCTCCTCATGATGAAAGTGCAGCCTCTCTCCTTCTGATCACTGCTGCCATCTGCTGAGCTCCTTCCAGAATGAACCCAAAACAGTACCAGTGACTGGAGCTTCTGTTTTGTTAAATGGTCAAATTTTATGTTGCCTGTGTTATTGTGGTAGTTATATGAGTGATAGTAGGTTAACATGAATGCATAATAGTATTAATAGTAATAAATACTTTATTCCTGTCCTTTGGAGGACAGGAATTTGGACAGCTGCTAAACATGCACTACATCACCACTACTACGGGGTATCGACGCCTCAACATGTAGATTGGAGGGACTGAGAATCTAATCATTGGGTTGGAAGATGACTGCTATGGCTAAGTATTAAAAATGTTTTACAAAAAACATTTTAAACACCATAGAACAATGTGGTCACACAATGAATCTACATACATCTATCTTTTTAATCGGGATCAGGAGCTGTAACTTGATAGGAGTTTGGTGTGACAGTATTTATGGTAGCAGATATTCTGTGTGCTGCTTTTTGTTGATTTGCTGAAGGCTTAGAGCGCCACCCACAGGACTAACTGTGCAACGGCTCTAAAATCTAGTGTTCACTCAATTTATCTGTGCACTGTCTTGTTTTCATTTTTATGATCAAAATGTTGCATAAATTACACATAACATGCTCATTCAATGCTAAGTTGTTAACATGCATGTAACATAATTAACTCACCATAATGCAGACAGAGTAATAATCAGAAACCACATCTCAACTTTCCTGTGGGGGGAAGAGTCACCAATGTCTCTAAACCCACTCTGAGATAATCACTACGACTATTGCCATTAAAGATTTAGACAATAACAAAAATTGATTTCTACCATACATACATGACATTCACACATTTTATTGCACTACCGTGATGTCTGCTGTTACAATTCAGCAGAAGCAGCTGAGTCACAGTTGGTGCACTATGAAGATCTTGGTACTGTGATGGTTTAGATAAGTAACAGATGTGTGCATATTCAAATTTAAATATCTCAGCTGCAGATGAGGAAGAACAGCTCTCGGCAATGAACTCTCCATTTAAGAAGAAGAAGGAGAAGCTTTATTTTGTCACATACACAGTTACAAAGTGTACAACACGCAGTGAATTCATTCATTTTTACAGTGGAACTAAGTCTTATGTTTACATTACAGCTTTAAGCTACATGCTGAGGAACAAGTACAATATGTTGTAGCATTGAATGACAATATAACTTTCAGGTTTTTGTATAGTTGTATTGTCTTATGTTACACTGGAAGACTTGCACCTTAAATTTGTTGTATAATGTCTCATTGCTACAACGGCAATGAATATTCTGATTCTGATTCTGAAATGTGTCCTTCTGCACTTGAACCATTCCCCTGGGGGGAGCAGCGGGCAGCTACAGACAGCACCTGGGGAACTAGCTCTAAGTGTTTTACTCAAGGACACGCCTGGTGTGGGGGATGGGCTAGGTGCCGTAGCTGGGAATTGATCCCGCCACCTTCTGCATCCCAGCCTGATGCCTTAACTCACTGAGCTACCAGTGACACCACATCTGCATCAGATATATTAGGAACACATTGTTTGTTTGCATCAAGCTTCTACAAATATGATTTATGTGGAGTCCTAAATGAAATGAAATGAAGAGCAAGTTTGTCATTGTGTAGTTTCATAGAGCCTTCTAAGGCTATTGGATATTAAAAATACTGTAATAATAATAATGTACTGAATAAATAGAATGTTGACAACACAGATATACACAGCAAAATAAAAAAGGTCCCACTCACATATGGGGTCTAAAAGAAGCCAACAAAATAATATGGTTAGAATCACACACACTCATTTTTTTTAAAAGTCCAATATTGTATTTTCTCTCTCTAATGTCTTCCTCAATAGCTTCTGTCTTTCGAGACAAGTAAAGAAAAAGAATATAAAGTGATGCCATCTCAAAATCCACTCTAACCCAAATATGCAAAGATCACTGCCTCACATTCAATATACTAAAACCTCTTGATGAGTAAGCCTTTCCAAAAGTAAAGGTTCTGTTTGAGTGCTGTGGTGACAAAAGTGATTATAAAATAGTTTAGAAACCTTTGTTTGAGCTCTGAGATCAACTACATATCATTATCCTCAGGGATAACCAAACTTATCACCTGGTATGTTTATAAATGCTTATCGATTGTGTAAAAGCCCAGATAATGTTCTATAGAAACATTTGCAAACTTTCAACAAGCGACCCAACAATATACTAAAGTACATTATTGTACACTGACACCTAATAAATGAGGTTTTTAGGTTTAGGATTATGGAAAGGTTGCAGTTATGAAAAACCAACTAGGATTAAGAATTACACTCAGCTTGTCTCCGCTAAACTACTACTCCAATGCAACTAAACTTCAAATGCGCTTACATTTTAAAGTGAACATGTTCATGGATCATACATTTATTAATGGATAATGCCCTTGCAATGCATGATGCAAGTGTTAGTTTAGGCAACTAGAACACTGGGCTGAGAATAAAAAATGTCTGACTACCATTCCATCATCACAGCTTTACTGTTTACCTTTTCATAAAGCAAACTGAGCTTCCTGTGAATACTGGCACTGGACATAATGGTTGAAATGCTCAGTTTTTATCGTTCTCTGGATCTGGGACCGGCTAAACAATCTGCCAGTTTCCTTCCACTACAGCTCAAATCATTGCTTTGCATTAACAGTGTCTGTATTTAGCTATGTATAGTATGTAGATGCTTGGAGGTATAACTTTAGTTCCAAGCATCTACATTTACATCATGTATCTTTCAATGCTTAAAGCTGTTTTCCTCCTTTTCTTAGTTTCACAAATATAAGTTGGTTACAGACAATCTCGCTCTCATAGCCAAGACTTCTTAGTTCGTCCCAGTCTGGCCATGTTCGCGAGCTTGACCTTCACTTTCTCTCTGCTCTCTGGGGTTCTCTTGGAGGTGCATTCCACAGTTGAGTCTGTCTCAAAGGAGATAGCTGGGGCATGAGTGAGCAGACCTCTTGTCTTCTCTGGGGCCATGGCTGCTGGGGTCTGCAAAACCAACTGGCCTCTCAGAGAATGCCTAAGTTGCAGTAGAAGGGGGTTGGAGTTTGAGTAGAGTTTGACAGTGTTCCTCTCCTGACTGCAGCAGGTGGAGCAGGCTGAGCAGAGGATGCGGAATATGTAAACCCAGCCCAAGTAGTGGAGCTCTGCGATGTTGAGCACAAAGCAGCCCAGGCTGATGCTGAACATGAAGTTTAGGAAGATGGTTTTCTCTGTGGCACGTGACACAAAGCAGTCGGTGCGAGTAGGGCAAGGGTAGGTCTCACAGCGGTACAGGTGGGGAACCTCAAACCCAAACAAGAAGTACTGACCCACCAGAAAGGTGATCTCCATGACAGATCGTAGTAACACGTGAAGGATGTAGATGAACAAAACTTGATTGGACTGCTGGGTGGGGTCCTCTCCCACCTCACCGTAATCTTCCTCTAGAAAGCTTTGTTCCACTCCATCCCGATCCCTCACATCCCATTCCTCGCTGTAATGGGGGCAGTAGGTTGGCATGCCGACCCTCAGGGCCTCCATGCCGTCCTTCCCTGTGAGTCCACATCTCTGACTCTGAGGCCTCTGAGCCACAATCTGGGCTTTTTGGCCATCCAGCTTCTCATCCTTGGCAATCTTATGCATTACAAAAACTATGTAGAAGATGGATGGAGTGGAGACCAGTACAATTTGGAAAACCCAGAACCGTAGATGTGAAACAGGAGCAAAGGTGTCGTAACACACATTGTTGCATCCAGGCTGCTGAGTGTTGCAGGTGAACTTGGACTGCTCGTCGCTGTAGACAGCATCACCCACCAGGGCCACCAGCAGGATGCGGAAAATGAGCAACATGGTGAGCCAGATCTTGCCTATCACTGTAGAATGGTTCTGGACCTCAGAAAGGAAGCGACCTAGTATGGACCAGTCACCCATGGCTTGCCCTTAGAGAAATTAATTCATTTCAAAATTGATTTCAATTTAGTTGGTATCAACTATCAAGAGCAATGGGAAATTTACAACAACAAAAAAGTCATGTTTGATGTGATTTAATGGAAGAAACCAGGAGAACCAGGCTCAGTGGTGCTGACTAATACTTATCCTCAACAAACAATATATATTTGAGGAGGCTGTGTTTTCTTATTTTCAGTTTTCCCTGAAAACAGAATGCATTCGTGCATTTTACTGAGTCATATAGTTATGAGGTTATGTCATAATCACACAGCCATCACACTTATGTTACTACACTTTATGTAGCCATAAGCTTATTGTGAGATGAAAGGCTGAAATGAGTAATACGATAAATCACTTCCATAATGACACGGTAGCTAAATTAAACAGATGTGTACACTCAATAAACTGCAAGACAAGGAAGGCTCAATTCAATTTCAATTATGTGGTTTTAAAGTAAGATATAAGATGCACAGATATGGAAAGCTTCTGTTTTCACAGTCAAAACATCTAGGTAATCTCACCATTTGTATTAGACAGTAACAAGAAGATATGAGGACTGTAGTGTAATGTCTTGTTGATGTTAGTCCATAGTTTTGTTTAACTATACAGTAAGAAAAACAATTACGTTAAAGTTAGGAACCAGTCAGTATATTATTAGTGCCGCATCACACTGTTTTTCAAAGGCTGTGCTATCAAGGTTTCGATAGATTAAATATGTAGTATTGTCATTTTAAATGTGTAATTTGAAAGTAATCATTTACCTTTGTAAATCTAAGAACTTTAAATCTTAAAGTCTCATCTGTGCCTGAGGTTTTCAAAGTACTAATGTGCATGAATATGAGGGAGTTTGTCATCAATTTTGAGTCATAGACACAACTGCATAAAAGTTACTGCATAGACCTCAAACTAAACATACAGGGAAGGCAATTTAAACTCACCTTAATGCAACCTTCAACTTTCCAGAATAAAGCTTTACGTCGTAGTTTTTGCCATGCATTTTGCATGGCTATTTTTAATGTTTATTCGTAGATTAAATGAATCCTGTTGAGTGTGGCGAGGGAGAAAAGGCTGACCGCACATATTGAGCCAGTCTATCCGAAACTGGCATTGTGCTGTGTGGCTACAAAGGCGGGCAATGTACAGTGCAACAAAGATTTCAAAACACAATGAGGGGGGGTTCCTTTTCTGAACAGCCGGGAACAGTCAAACAAAAAGCATATGGAACCAGCTCGAAACAGGGCACAAAGCAGGTTAATGCAGAGGCTCTGTATTCAGCCAGCACGAAAAGTACAAGTTAGAGAAGAATATATCAGTCTCTACTGTCTTTGTTTTGGAGATGATGCCTCAAACATTTTCAAACACAGGGCAATAAGATTTAATATTGGAGCTTTCCACCCAATCAACATAGAGAGCGCAGTTGAAGAAATTATCATTTCAGTTTCATCTCCATGTAAATTATACATTATGTCAATCATAACATAAGGTCAATGGAAATACATAAAAAGAAATGTATAAAATCAATGTCCCCTTGTTGCCTGTGACTTTAATGATCATTGCACCTGCTCCACTGCACCACCTGCAGTAAACTCCCAAGCTAATGCAGTGCACCAATTCAGCTGTTAGGCTGGCTATACAGACTGAGTGACTGAGGCCGGATTTGCTACAGCATGCTGGGAAAAAAATAATTTAACAATGCATGTGTAATATATGAATCAGGTTTCTCAGTTCTGCTCTGTGCGTTTCCTACAAATATCAATGTACCTAGTTGCAATTTTACAATTAAATATGTAAATTGAGAAAAACAACTGACAGTTACTGAATAACCTAACTGCTTTAATCCTCACTATGTGAAATGTTAAATCTACTATGTAAAAATTGTAACTACAGGTGGTTGATAATACATTACAACATATTGAAAAAAAGGAATCTAGCAAAACCAGTAAAAAGTAAGTTGCAACTAAAACTGTTAAGCAGTAGTATAAAGTAATTTTTTTACCTCAAAATTGTAGTAGAGCAAATGTGAAAATAACATAAAATTAAAAGTACAATTGCTGCAAAATTGTGTTAAAACGCAGTATTTGAGTAAAGTGGTACTTTGTCATTGGGTTTTTGTCATTCTCCTATGAATGGATAATGTTCAAAATATAACTTAATACAGATCTGAAAATTGTAAGTACAGGATGAGATATATGATTGTAAAATGTTTCTTTACAATTATTTTATAAAAGCATACTTGCGTAATTCATTACATGTATCTTCACAACACACACATACATACTTTTTTATGACAGAAGGTTTTCTTGAAAGGTGTGAAAATATGAAATCGATTCAAATTTTTTACAGGGACCCTTAAAAAAGTCCGCTGGACTTGGTTCAGCCCTGGGGGTTACAGGAAGTTGTAGCTGCCATGTTTAGCTGCTTTGTTGTAGATTCCTTGTAGGTTTCCTGCAGATTTTAGTCCAAGTGTTGCAATGGAACCCAGCTGGAGTACGTTTTTATTCCAAGTAAGTGGTACCGCACCGCAGTAGGCTGAGAAACTACTTCAACGTTTTTGAAATTGCGCAAAGCCTGTTAGACAAATATTTTATATCACTTTCTCTAATGACTAAGAGTTAGCTAAGCAAAACAAAGGTGTTAGCGTTAGCCTGTTTGTTAGCTCTACTGTGTGTGCTGCTGGAGCAAACTGCTAACTAGCTTTATCGAAACTGAGATCTACGGCTGCGTCCGGTGTACGAAAACTCCACATGGGCTTTGACGGTAATGAAGTGGTGTGAACTTTGTATCACATCATAGTGTTGGGTTTGTGCGAATTTGCAGTGAAACCGCTACGAAGCTAATTTCTCGTGCTAGTGGCGTTAATGCGCGCGCGCTAGCAAATTGGCTAGTAGGTCGAGCTATTGCATGGACATGCTAAGCTAATTGGCTAACGGCGGTACTCTTCCCGTATGCACCGCAGCACATATAACTAGAAGTGGTATGCAGTGATTTATTCTGACTTCAAAACGCAATTCTGTTAACGAAGCAAGAAAACCGGTGGTTCATGCTAACGTCAACATTACCCAAGACACCCGTCCGTTAACCAGAAGTTAGCTAACCACTAACACCGTACGTTTTAGGCTACACCACATAGCACGCGGACAGGAGCGATTAAAGCACACTGAACTATCCAAACTTTGTTTTGCCAGAGAGCCACAGATCATTAACACATAAGTACAGCATAATAAACCTTCTGTCACGCAATGTGCGACACTTACTCTCCCACCATGTAACTTTGGAGTGGAACGTGGCCTTCTGTTTTGGAAAAAAAAGTCATATAGCGTGTGTAACTTGTTCTATTCAACGTATTAAATGGTGGGAAAACACTCGGACGGACACACATTCACTACACCAAGTACCTCATGTTCTGAGTTATATGTATGACCTGGTGTGTGGAAGAAATGCGGTGCCATGTATTCCTAGAGCTGAGATTGTGTTGCAGGTAGTGATGGTTATGTGCAAAACTCTGTAGATGCCATTGAAGGTGTTAAATAATACACCATCTGCCCAATAAATTACTATTTAATTAACATTTCTGTTAGTGCAGCTTTTTCCTCTGCATTGGCTATACAGTATAGTACTATTAAAGCTGTTGTACAACAAGAGCCGTTTGAAAACACTTCTGAGTTCTGAAAGATTGGAAGCATTGTTTTCAGTTTCTCATAAATTGTACTGATTAAACTGAATTCATTCTGAGTGCATTGCAGCATACACATCCTACTAGTATGATCAGTTTCTTCTACTCTCTCTGACCAATACTTTCTCAGAAGAAAAAACATATTAATCATGGAAAACGATTTTTGCTGTTACTGGTCAATGGTCCTCATAATTTACTTGGGTAATCTTTGTGTTTTTCAGTTTGACAAATTAGTTGTATGACAGCAAATAGTAAAGTCCTGAGGAACATACGTGCTAGTTGTATAAGGTGCAGTAGACAGAGGCCTGAAATCATATTAAGCCCTGACATTGAATTTAATAATTGTAGAATGCACTGTCTTCATCACTATAGTCTGAACTGATCTAGTGTCCTGTACAGAACTTAACATCTAGCCTAACAACAGTATTTGCATGGCATGATTATATGTTTCTAACTTAGTCCTCGCTGGTACTTTCAGATTAAGATTCAGAATTTATTTGTCACATGCACACTACAGTGTCATACACACTACAATATGCAGTAAACTCTTTCCAAAAGTTATTCTCTACAACTTTGAGAGGAGGATGTTACACATGAGTAACACATCTTCTGCTCTTGTTGCTGCATTTATTGGCATAAATTACATATACCTACTTTTTATCATCCTTGTTTATTTGACGTGTCAGATCAGAGCTATTGTTGTAAGGTGACTGTGAAAAAGGCTCAATGAAAGACCTAAAAGTTTCTTAAAATTATTAATGTGTTTGTGTTTTCTCTTAGTAAACATGATATGTCTGCTATAAATGTTAGATCCATGCAGTGGTTAGCTTTATGTAACCGAGGGCTACATTGTGTGTACATTTTTTTCTGTGGAAAGTTATTACAATGTCCTTGCAGAGGGTATTTTAAATATGTCATAGATGATGCCACTGTACATGCCTCGTTGAGTGATGATTGTTGGGAAGTTAGTTGGGAAATGTAGAGATCCAATCGCCGAGGGATATACTGAAAAAAGACTAATCTGAACTCTAGTTATGTATTTGTTGTAGAGATATGATCTGTGAGATGTGAGTCAGTCGACTGAACTGTGAATGAAGGCTATTTTATTCAGTTTGTCAGGGAAGTGCCAGGGAAGTGAACTAGCTAACAGCTGTCTGCAGATATCATGTCGTCAACACAAACTGAAGACAAGTTAGTAAGCAGATATTCAGTTTCTGCACTGTACTCAAACTAAAGTGGAAGCCCATACTGACACGCCATATGTAGCTGGATGTAATGAGGATGCCCTGGTTAGGTGTTGAACAAAATTAATTTTTCTTCCTGTTTTGCACATGCAGGCCTACAAAAATAGACGAGCAGATGTATAATTGCAGTTGTTTGACCTATGCCAAGAACAATACATTTATTGTCAGCAGCTTAGTAACTTGGAAGAGTGTTCAATAATGTGCACATTTATACATTTACAAAAAAGTATTGCACACAGTGTGTATAATACATTTTCCTTGGAAAGATTCTGACGAGCTAAATTAAACGCAGTTATCTGATGTAACAAAATCTCAATACATCCACTGTGGACATTGTGAATCACCATCAATCTCGATGTTAATAGTAGGACCTTAAAAACGGTGGACAAACATCTAAATGAGACTTTTGTAGAAGTTATCGCTGAGCTGTATACCTTTAGTTTTATTACGGATTTATTTGAATTATTTATATGTAGATAAATAAATCTCAGATGGAAATGTTCATGTAATTGATCTAAAGAGAAGATGCAGATTCCCAGGTTCTGGCCGTAGACACAGCAGTTGATTTCATGAAGCTTCGTTTGCTATGGTATTTGACATACTAGCAAGGATCAAGCACGTGTGTAGGCTGCTATTTCACTCCACTGCTGAAGTGGGTCAGCTGTTAATGGTTAGTATTTGTCACTGTTTGGTTTAATGTTAGACATGGACACAATATGAGGAGCTAGTGTGTAAGAGAAGACCGACTACACAGTCTGAAATTTAGGGTCCACATTGTATGCATTCTGAATATTGACTTGATTTTTTTTCTCTGTTTGCTCGAAGCTCCAGTACACTCCCATATGTTGCTCTTTATAGTTTAACTCCTTAACAAGAATTTTTTGTGAATTTATGATTAAGTATTTATCTTAAGCCTTAACATAATTAACTATAATTTTTATTGCCATTTAGAATACTAAAGTCAATTAAAAGGCCATATATGCCATCATCACTGATACTGATTTGTAGAAAAAACATTCTAACAAATGGGTCTCTGCTGTAGTGAATCAGTAACCATCCAAGTGAAAAAACAATGGCAGTCTTAGCTTCCATTTGTAATGTTTCTTGTTCATTTCCATGCTCCTAACTCTTTTTTTCAGCAGTATTTATCTTGGAAGGGACCTCACCCATCACAGCAGATTTGTATCAAAGTCATCAGAGCAGCGTGATAGAACAGCAGGCTGTTCTGTCTGTTTTTTGCTGAGAAAAAGAGATACACATACGCTAGGAGAAATGCTAATTGCGGTAATGATTGTTGTTCAAGTAGTGCTACAGTGTGGTGGATATAAAAGCGAGTCGACAAACTGTGACGGCCCCCAGCTCTTTCCAACACATTAAAGCACATAGCGTGGCTGGCTGGACTAAGTAGAAACGTGGCCGGCAGCTGTATGTAGTCCCCCCCCCTCCTCAAAGGCCATAAGTGCATCAGCGCTTGGATTTGTGTCGTCCATAAAAGAACACAGTGGGGGAAAAAGCAGCACTTAGGATCCTGGCCCCCTCAGACCACATCCCCCCTCCTGCCTGACCGGGTTGGGATGCTTGGCTGAACCTGAAAGGCCATGGGTCAGGTCTGTAACCTTGCTCAGTGGTGATTACAGAAAAGAACAAGGCTGTCTCAATCACTGTGTTTTTAGGTTGACATGATGTAAAGTTGCTAGTTACAATGTGAATCTTTGCTTTCACCTCAGCAAAAATATTCATGCAAGCCCCCACCTTCTGTTCATCCTATTCCACTGGGAATCTGCCATGACCAATCGGACAATGCCTGCCAGCAGCTGCAGACTTAAGATGTTCTCTGTACACAGTTTTTTTTTTCTGAACTGTTCTGGCGTCGCATTTTTTGTGCCTGGCTTAACTTATTTCAGCGGCACATTTTTTTTATTTCTTTGTGTGCATAATTTTAGTTAATTCAGATTTCAGTTGCATTTGCATAATTTTTTTAATTTGATGTATCTGTCTCCTGGACACCTGCTTGACATTTAATCAAATATAAAAGCCAATTGCCCCCTTCTGTTGGTGCACTACAGAAGAGTGAACGTAGTGCACTAAATCTGATGGTCAACTGGTTTCTATGGGTTGAGATGTAAAAATATCTATTTATTTAAATATGTTTTTCAGATATTTATGTAGACTCATAAGTTATTGACTTATATGCATCTCACGTAACGCACTCAAGTGTAAATAACAGCACGTGAGAACTTATCACACAATGTGTTGAGGTGATTTTTTTTCTCCCCACAAAACACCATTCATACTTTATTCATCCTCTTTGCTAATTTGATTTATTAGCATATTCTAGCATGGGCTGTCTGTTGTTGCCAGATCAGTCTTGTCCCTGTCTACTGAACTAGGTATAAAAGGGTTATGCCCAAGGCAAACAGCGTAAAAACAAATCCGACTGTGTAGCTAGTTCCATTGACTGGCTGTGAATCAGAAGAAAGGCAAAAAGTAAGTGTGAATGCAAGATACTCTAAATTTGAGTTTGCTGAAGATGTGCTGCTTGTTAAGATGAGAGTGAAAACCTTGGCTGTATTGTTTGTGTGATGTGGTGAATAGTTTTTGTTTTGGCGACATGATAGCTCAGTGGGTAGAGCAGTCATCTTCAAACCCAAGGGTTAGCGAGTCCGATTCCCAGTCCCACCAGGTTACAAGTCGAGACGTCCCTGGACAAGACAGTAGCGAAGACACAGGTGTAGCAGCTGTCCATACAACAATTTCCCCAAGGGGATCAATAAAGTATTCATTATTGTTATTATTACATTGTGTATCAGGCAGCATGCTGCTAGTATGTTCGATATATCTTATGCTTTACTATTAGCTAGCATGCTAATTACCTTACTGGATGAGTTACGTAGATACAAACTCACAGGAACAGTCCTAGGTATGAAGCAGTTTTTGCATTATTACTGCTTTACTCACTTTTACTCCTAAAAGTATTTATTTGAGATGAATTATTTCAGGAGTGGCTATAGAACAGTCAACATATTTTTCATAGAATCTCAAATTCTTATTACTATTATTAGTTTTCTTGAGTATGATTTGGAAGGTTTTGAAGATTTTATGATGGGCATGTGCTAATGGCCTCTTTGAAGCTTTCACTCTGAAAGTGTCATGTGGTATTTTGTAAATCTGTGATTTCTTTGCCAATATGACCCATAGCCGCTTTCCATCTTATAGACTATTTCTGTGTGTGTGCTGTAAAGATTAGCATTAACATCATTTACATTGCTGTGTCTTTTTTCTTTACAGCAGGCTAATGAGGCTTTGCATCACCAGCACCAAGTAGCTGGGAACAGCCTCTTGCCTTTGCTTAATTCTGGAACAGAGCCCCCTGATCAGAAACCGGTGCTCCCTATTCCCTTGGACCAGAAACCCCCTGTCAGTGCTGCAGAACTTCTTAAAGACAATGTGGCCAGTGGGACTGGGGGTGGAGGAGGTGGTGGGCCTCCAGTCGCTGTGGTCAAAAAGGAGCCTAAATCAAAGACACCTTTCATCTGCGGTTTCTGCAACAAGGCTTTCCGCGACAGCTACCACCTGCGGCGGCACGAGTCTTGTCACACTGGCATTAAGATGGTTTCGCGGCCTAAGAAGACACAAACAGCCCCCACCATGGTGCCACTTATATCCACTGTACCCCGTGAGAATAACGGAAACCCTTCATACATCACTACTGTAGCTGGTATCCTAACTACAGCCACTACGTCAACATCCACAGGCACCAGCATAATGACCCCAATGCAACACCAACACCAACAGCAGCAGAGTATTCCTAAGAAGCCCCCCAAACCAGTGAAAAAGAATCATGGCTGCGACATGTGTGGTAAGGCCTTCAGAGATGTGTATCATCTCAACCGCCACAAGCTGTCACACTCTGACGAGAAGCCATTTGAGTGTCCCATCTGCCAGCAGAGGTTCAAGAGAAAGGATCGCATGACATACCACGTCCGCTCCCATGATGGTGGAGTTCACAAGCCTTACATTTGTTCTGTCTGTGGGAAGGGCTTCTCCAGGTATATTGACCACATTTCCAAACTTGAATGGTTATAAACACCTTTTTCCAGTAGTAGTAGTAGTAGTAGTGGTGGTGGTGGTGGTGGTGGCGGCGGGGCTGGTGATGATGATAATGATGATGATATTATAAAAATATTCATGATAACTGTTGGGGATATCCCAGATTGGATCTTCTGCCCTATATGCCATATCAGCATATATCATAATGGTGCTCTATTGTCTGATTGATCAAAGATGAATTTGATGTTAGCTTTGTACATTCCATGTGCAGCTGGTCTGTCACATTTAAGTCAGTATGTGTTCTTTGTTATATTGCTTGGCTTGATTACTTAGAAGGTTAAATGAGGTTAAGGAGCATTGCAGTAGGTAAAATATAACTTCCATTCTATTTTTGTTCTAATCCTCTTCATGTCATTCAACATGTTTTCTGTGGATTGCTATTAGCTACCTACAGTAGCAGTCTGAGCTGAAAAAATCACAACTACAGGACATGATTTTGGCTGACTTAATTAAAGTCCGAACAAATCCCTAAAATAGTTTGATCTAAGTCAAGGGTCTTTTATTGTAAAACCTATTGCTTGTTATATGGAGTTTGATTTAGTTGGGGATTGAGAAAGCTGGACTTGACATAACTAATGTAATGTTTGAAATGCCTTAAAGGGGTTGTTTGCTTGATGTACTTGGCAATTCATATGAAACAAGTCTCATTTTTGTGTTACCTACTTCCAGATGCCAGCTCTGAATGGAGTAATGCTGCTTGTAGAATTTCCACCTACTTTCTTGTTTTTTATTTTGCAGGCCTGATCACCTAAGCTGTCACGTCAAGCATGTCCATTCCTCAGAGAGGCCATTTAAGTGCCAAGTAACAGTAAGAGTCATATGCCCTCTGCATATTCCTTTCATGTTTCCTCTAAGTTTAGAATTGTGTCATCGTTGATACCCTCAGCAACACGTCTGGGACTGTGAAGGCTAAGTCACATTATACATCAGGTGTTAATAAATAATTTTTTTTTCCTTTTCCTCAGGCTTGTACCTCCGCCTTTGCTACCAAAGACCGCCTGCGCTCCCACATGATCAGGCATGAAGGCAAAGTGACCTGCAACATCTGTGGCAAAATGCTTAGTGCTGCCTACATCACAAGTCACCTCAAGACACATGGCCAGGCCAGCTTCAACAACCCATGTAATAATAAAGGTAGGCCACATGCCTCCTTTCACTTAACGTTCCTTCCAACCATTGTCACTGTTCCAGTTTAACACTTCAGCTGTAGCCATGGTTAAAGTGATAAAAACACCTCAGCCATGTGTGAACCTCCAGATACCTTGAATGGAATGGCTACACGATTTATCATGAACCAATTAATGGGTTTCCTTTTAGTGGTATGACCTGTTCATTCGTATAATACAGGTCCTTCTCAAAAAATTAGCATATTGTGATAAAGTTCATTATTTTCTGTAATTTATTGATAAACATTAGA
>JAUMTR010000005.1:19948504-19982367 GCA_032270685.1 Microctenopoma stevenorrisi | reverse complement strand
ACCTGCTGTTCTTTTCTCTCTCCTCTGTCCACTAACCCCAACCGGTCGAGGCAGATGGCCGCCCACCCTGAGCCTGGATTTGCTGGAGGTTTCTTCCTCCTAAAGAGAGTTTTTCCTCTCCACTGTCGCCTCAATGCTCGCTCAAGTGGGACTGTTAGGTTTTCTAAATATTTTGGTATATATTGATATAATGTGTAAGGTCTTAAACCTCACACTGTAAAGTGCCCTGAGATAACTTATGTTGTGAATTGGCGCCCATCTGTTTTGTTTGTTTGTATTCATTGTTTTAATAGTAATATTTTTTTTCTTCCCCTTCAGTTTTACAATTGCTTGATCAGCCAGTATCATACCCCCCCCTCAGGTTTAGTAATCTCAGTTTGTTTGTTATATGGTTCTGTTCTTCTTGCTTCTTCATGGATTAATAGTTAGTCTAGTTATATTTATTTGCCCTTTTTATGGGCCCAGTAATTTCTTGTAAATTGACATCTATTACTTTTCCTATTTTTGGGTAAAATCATTTGCTTTACTTCAAATAAATTGTGGCGGTGTATAAAGGCAAAAATCTCTCCTATTTAATGTACAATGTCGGTTTCCTGAAGGAGCCAACACAATACAACAGAAAGCATAATGTATGTGTAGTTCCTCTCCCAGTCAAGTGTCAGCAGATTTGGTGGTATGTCCGGGCCTTTGGGTCTTGTTGGTGATACTATTTTTTAATACTGGCGTATTAATACTGCTTTCTTTTTATAAGCCTTTGATGTCTCTCTTCAGCTTTGCTGTCGCTGCAATGTACTGCCCTTACACCTGTCTTGAAGAATAAGTTTTAAATTTAAGATGTTTTCCAGGTAAGTTATCTAATGTTTTTGGTTTGGGTAGCCTCACATGCGTTTGTGCCTGGATCAAATTTCATTGTAACATGTAAAAAACACAACAGTCCCACTTGAGCAAACACTCAGCAACAACGTAATGGAAGAAACCTAATGCAAAACCAGGCACAGGGTAGGCTGTCATCTGCTTTGACCGGTTGGGCTAAGTTAACAGACGACACAGATCAAAATCAACAAAAAGAGCAAAAGACAAGGAACTGGGAAAGTTGGTAGGACCAATAACTGCAGACTGGCATCATACAGCTCTGGGGATGTCTGTAGAAAGGTACAGAGATATTAATATTAAGGTGGGTTTAAAGAAAATTCCTCGTGTCTGATTCTGAGACAAGCTCCTCCTCCCCTTTAACCTCCCTTGCCCTCGTTAAGTAAACCTCACCTTACTGACTGTGACATGAGACCAGTTATTAACCAGTCGACAGTGCCTTTCTCCACAGAGAAAAGGGGTGTCACAATCTAATTAAAATGTGTTGTGTGTGTGTGTGTGTGTGTGTGTGTGTGTGCCAATGTGAGACAGGACACTTTTGAATGTATTGAGTGACTGGTATTCACTATGACAGGGGAAGGGAACCCTAGTCCTAGAGAGCAACAGAGGCTGTAAGTGCAGAGATAGCTGGAAAACAAGTAGAGCTGTGGCCCTCTAGGACCAGGGTTTCCTGCATTGAACCACACTGAACAGCTTCTTCAGTTAGAGACTTACCAGCATAGTAAAAACACGTTCGATATGCTCAGCTGTCCACAGGGTTAGATTCAATTAACTCAACTCATACATCTGTTTTGTTCTTTCTTGTTTCTTCTCTATTTTTATCATCAAAATACAGTGAAATGAAGAGGTATTTGAACCCTTCCTTATTTCTTATCACCCTTAAACAATCCTGATCATCAAATGTATTATAACACAAAGATAAAAATACAAAATGTAATTTTTTAGGTCACAACAGCTCCTGCTCGTCAGACTGGAGGATCACTAATTCAAATTCTGATGGCATTGAAGTGCAAGAACCAGACTCCTACATCTTCAGCATTGCCTTTAAGACCAGAGCAAGGAAAACACATTAACCCTTATCTCTATCACTTGACACTACAATTTTTTGTGCACACCAGCCTTGTGCGTTTCATGTGAGAGTCGTCTCCAAGGCAGCGGAGCTAATATCAAAGAGCAACTGTCTGAACCCAAACACAGTGAAGACACTTCTGTTTCTTAATAAAAATTTCCCCCGTCTTTGCTCAGTTATACAAGTACTCTCAGTCTTCAGCATAATACAAACCTTACAGGTAGTATTTGTGCTGGTACGTTATCATCTATGGCTTACGTGATTTACAATAATAAGTCTTTGCAGTGAGTTATTTGGGCATCCCTGCTTTCTGCATTGCGAAGGAAAGCATTGCGAATAACGAGCCATGTCATCCTGTGTTGGCTCCATCATATCTCACATATTCACCCTCAGTCAGCCCTCACAAAACATACTTTTGTAGCCAGCTTCTATAAAGTGCTACCTCCTATTCCCCTCACATCTTAATCCCTCCCACACAAGGAAGAGGTGCAGGGAAAAACTGCGTCAAACCAAGGAAACACATTTTTAGAGGTGTCCTTTACTTGCACACATCAAATGACACCAGTTTCCGATGACAACAGCACAGCTGGATCAACTCTCACTCTGTAGGTGTTAAAAGCTTAGCACTGTATTTGCATACTGATAATGCAGCATCCAGATACTGTCAGCGGAGCAGTGTAGTAACATCTTCTAACATGACAGAGGTGAATGTGACATATCTCTGCATGGTTTTGCTCAAAGGTGGGAAATTAGGTAGATTTTGCATCATAAATATCCACATACTTAGTATACAGTGGGGCAGCATGAGAGCTCGGTGGGTAGAGCAGTCTCAAACCAGAGGGTGAGCGATAACAGTAAAATATTATTTGATAAAGTATTAACCCATAAAGTATAAATTATTATTGCTTATTATATACAAGAGTACATGTATCAACGTGCATATAGTATAGTGCAGAACAGCATACTTTTGTCTTGTATTACATTCACTGGAAACATGACCTACTGAACGTTGCATAGACATAATGTGAGAAACCAAGCTGGAAGGCAAAGGGAGCCACGGGTAGATTTCAAAAATGAGAAAAATAATAGCAACATACACAAAATACCATATCATCCCCATTAATAGGTCAAATCAATATAACTGTGTGTTTGCACAGAATGAAAAAAAAGATCTATACCTTGTATTGCTAATGAAATATCGTAGTGATAATATGGAGGGGTTAAAATATTGTGCGATAATTATTGTATTTGTACAATAAATATCGAATGTCTGGCATGTAGAGGTGGGTAAATATGTTAGGTGATTAGGCCACTTTGTGGATGACAGAAATAAACATTACTATTTAAACAATACAAGTACAAACAAAAAAACAGATGGTCAGTTTATCAGATAAAAAATATATATATATACAGTGAGGTGCGTAAGTTTGGGAAACCTTGTTAATGTTCAGGATTTAAATATTTGAGAAGTGAAACAAAGTTTATAGGATTTACTTTTTTTATGAATATTGGCAAGGTTGCCCAAACTTGTGCGCCCCACTGTATATATAATTCAGAACCATAACATACATACATAACATCATTTAAAGACACAAGTAATCTTAAAATAAAGAAATTCCAGTCGCCCTTATAGTCTTGTCCCGTGCTCTCCCACCTCTTCCAGTCATATGTCGATGTGTCCTTGGGCAAGACACTGGACCCTGAGTTGATTTCTGATTTCCGATTCACCAGTGTGTAATGGGTCATTGTTAGGGACAAGGGAATGACACAAAGCATAAAGGCACCAGGATTGTCTATAGGCTGGTTTTCTTTCTCTTGGTAACCCAAAACTAAAGGTAGTTTTATAAAAGGGGACATGCATTCAAACAATAGGCAAAACACAATTTAGTTTATAGATTAGCAGGAGCTCATGGGAGTTTAAGATTAAATGAGAAAGATAAGTGTGTTTGAAATACATTACACAGCACCACACAAAGTTCTACTGTATATTGTTTTCATCATCATGCAATCAGCAGCGTGATGACAAAAAACAACCAAGTCACCTTAATCTAGTCTTTTTTGCATGCCTGTTTATATCTATCTAAGGCAAAAAAAGCTCCATTTTTTTAAAGCCTTGAGTGTGATATTATGCAGGCAACCACATCCAACTATCACAGAGACAGGGAACTAATTCAGTGCTGCAGCTGAGGGACCCCAGCAATTTGTAGCCTTGGCTTTCTCACAAAACAAATTAAATTACTGTGAATCAGTGCTGTTTAAAGATGCACTACAAATTCACCAGGAGCGTTCAATCAACTGTCTCTCAACACTTTACTGCATGAGCTGATTCAAGTGTCAGTGTGACATCGACTCGGGCTTCATTCTACAGTCTCTCAGGAAATCTTTGTTGAGAAAGTAATCTTTGTTGCAAGACTACTGTGAAATGTTGTATTGAGAATTACTTCTAGTAGCACCTTTATGCCAGAATACACCAACCAACCACAACAACAATAGCACCACCACATTCCATATTTCCTATGCTGAAGATTCTGTGTCTGAGAAGATTCTGTCATTCAGGCCATGGTTATCCAAGGAAAGTTGTTTCTTAGTGGTAACTGGACTTGTTTTCTATTCCAGAAGACTTTATTAAGGGTGACTGAGTGTAGGACCAGCAGGTTAATAAACCCTGTGGAGCCCTCAAGTTGTTACGTCTTGGTGGTCACCTGTGGGTTGTTGTTCCTCCTGGCTTTCACGTATGTTACTGTGAACACCTAAGCCAGAGTGTTAACAACAGTGAAACCACCTGGGTACAGTTGAAAGAACTGCTTTGTAAGTGGATGCTGTATTATCTCTAAGTCCACCTTCTCTGTTTAACTGCTTCTCCCACACCTCGCATGGTCTGTTGAACTCAATGTTTAAGTAACTGTTTCATATGAGATATTTTAAGATTATATTTTATGTGTAAAGTATTGAATGTTACCAGAAAAGTATCAAAACAAATGTTTTACCCATGTAATATTGATAAAAATATACAACACTGGTTTTCTGAGAGTTATAGGAGCTCTTCTTTTACTGTAATCCTGAAGTCTTTTGTGCTTTGTAAGTCGTTCAAATCAAGTCTAGTCATTATTAGATTCAATTACCTCTTGGTCATACTCCAAACTTCATGTTGGACACCAGTGAAAAACACATCATAATTTAGATTACACCTTGTTTGCACATTTTGTTGAAAAATTATTAAAATAGTTAAACTTTTATTGGAGCCATTTTATAGGATACTTAAAATAAGGCTACAGTCTGGTTCCAATCCTGGGTCATAATGACGATGTCTGGGAGGAGACGAAGCACCGCAGAAAATGGCCCAGTTGCTGGTTGGCCTGCTCCGTCTGGCCGTTGGTCTGCGGGTGGTAGCCTGAGGAGAGGCTGTATGTGGCCCCAACCAGACGGCAAAAAGCCCGCCAGAATTTTGCCATGAACTGGGGGCCTCGGTCAGAGACGACGTCTTTGGGGAACCCGTGCAGCCGGACCACGTGCTCCAGAACCAACTCTGCCAGGGTCTGCGCAGAAGGGAGTCCGGACAAGGCCACCAGGTGCACTGCCTTGGAGAACCGGTCGACGATTGTGAGGATGGTGTCTTTGCCGTCTGCCGCCGGGAGACCAGTGACAAAATCCACGCCAATGTGTGACCAGGGCCGGCGGGGAACGGGAAGTGGTTGCAGGATTCCCGGTGTCGGCCGTGTGGATGACTTGGCTCGGGCGCAGACGTCGCAGGCTGACACGAACTCATGGACATCCCGGCGAATAGATGGCCACCAGAAGGCACGCTGCAGGAACTGAAGTGTCCTAGTGGGACCAGGATGTCCAGAGATGGGCGAAGAATGTGCCCAGACCAAAGCCTCCTGGCGACATGTGGCACGTATGGAGTCCTCCAGAGGAGTGGAGCCAGTATTCGATGGGCAGGCAAGATGGGTTCTGGGTCTGGAGGTGGCGCCGAGGAACAGAACTGATGGGAGAGGGCGTCAGCTTTGGTGTTCTTTGAGCCAGGACGGTAGGCTAGGTGGAAGTTGAACTCCTCAAAGAAGAGAGCCCACTTCGCCTGCCGAGGATTTAACTGCTTGGCCTGCTGGATATGAATGAGGTTTTGGTGGTCTGTCCAGACTAGGAATGGCTCTACAGTCCCCTGGAGCCAGTGTCGCCACTCCTCCAATGCCCACTTGACAGCCAGCAGTTCCCGGTCCCCAAAAGCGTAGTGCTGCTGAGTGGGGGAAAACTTCCTGGAGAAAAAGCAACACGGATGGAGTTTCCCGTCTGGACCACGCTGAGATAGAACAGCGCCTGCACCCACATCAGACGCGTCCACCTCAACAACAAAGGGCTTGGCAGGGTCCGGGTGCAACAGAATAGGAGCGGTGGTGAACAGTTCCAAAAGGTGCTGGAAAGCTTGCACGGCCTCTGGAGGGAGGTGGAGAGTAAGAGCTGTGAGGGGGGTTGCGACTAAACTGAATCCCCGGATGAACTGCCGGTAGAAATTGGCAAACCCCAGAAAGCTTTGTAGCTGTTTAAGACTAGTGGGCTGAGGCCACTGAGTCACAGCCTCCACCTTTCCAGGGATCCATGGCCACGCCCTGGCGATGGTATAACCCAGGAACGTAGTGGAGCGCTGGTGAAAGGCGCACTTCTCCAGCTTACAGAACAATCGATGAGCAAGCAGCCTTTGAAGAACGGCCCTGACGTGACGGTGGTGGTCTTCTTCTGACTGGGAGTACACCAGAATGTCATCCAGATAAACGTAGACCCACCGGCCCAGCATGTCCCGGAGAACGTCGTTAATAAAGTGCTGAAAACGGCGGGCGCGTTGCACAGCCCGAACGGGATCACTAGGTACTCCCAGTGTCCTGTGGGTGTGATGAAGGCTGTTTTCCACTTGTCCCCCTCCCGAATGCGCACGAGGTTGTAGGCGCTGCGCAGGTCCAGTTTAGTGAAGACGGTTGCCTGGGAGAGGGAATCCAGAGCAGAAGACAGCAGTGGAAGAGGGTGCCGGTTCTTAACGGTAACCATGTTCAGCCCCCGGAAATCAATGCAGGGGCGGAGACCCTCGTCCTTTTTTTTACAAAGAAGAAACCAGCCGCCGCTGGCGAGGAAGAGGGTCTGATCTGTCCATGTTGGAGGGCCTCCGTGATATGGTCTTCCATGGCTCTGTTCTCCGCGGGGGACAGGAAGAACAGCTGACCCCGAGGCAGGACCGCGCCAGGCAGCAAGTGGATGGCCGTCGCCAGACGTGATTGGTAGGAACCGGTTGACTGGTCTCAGCGTCACCCCCAGCTGGGAGGCTAAGCCTTGGTCCATAAAATTCTCAGCAGCTCCTGAATCCAGCAGCGCATCAAACTCGACCTATTGTTGTCCCAGCTGGAAGGTCACCCTATGTGTAAAGCGTGAAGATGAGTTGGAGTTAGGTCGGCCAGGTAAGGCTCCCCCTACGCTTACCTGGCCGCGCCGTTTTCCGGACGCAGAGGGCACAGTGGGAGGCGATGTTGAGCCGCCGCCGGCGATCTTGCTCCCCCGGCGTCAGTCGGCCGAGCTGCATGGGTTCATCAGCTGCCGGGCGAGTGGCAGCTCCCGAGGCAGAGGGTAGTGACGTCGGCTGGTGAGGGGGCGAAGCGGGCAGAGGGCGGAAGCGGCGCGGCGGCGGGCGAGGCCGGTTTAGAATTCGCCGGTCAATCTGGAGCGCCAGATCGATAGCGTCGTCTAGAGATTGCGGCTCCTCCTTCCCTGTCATCTCATCCCGGATATAGCCTGCGAGCCCCTCGAGGAAAGGGGAGCGGCACGCATCGTCTCCCCAGCGCAGCTGCGCAGCCAGAGTGTGGAAGTCAGCGGCGTATTGGCAAACCGACTGGTCTCCCTGCCGGAGGCGGAGAAGCCGCGTCTGTACATCTACCTCACTGCTCGGAGGAACGAAGGTCTTACGTAACTCTTCCACGAACAGCTTATCGTTGTTGCAAACGGGAAACATTCTGTTATACAGCACCGCAGCCCAGTCCTGAGCGCGGCCGGAGAGCAGAGAAGTCAAAAGAGCCACCTTGGCTCTCGGCGTGGCATATTTCCCTGGCTGGCTTTCAAACAGCATAGCCAGGGTGGCTAACATCCCCTCTGGCCGGCCGTCCACCCCGTTCCATTTATCCGGCAAAGAAATACGGGGTTCATCCGAGGGTCTGGCTGCCTGAGTAGCTGCTTTGGTCTGAAGTGAAGTTACTGCCGCTGAGAGTTGGAGGACCGTGTTGGTTAATGACTCCGTCTTCTGGGTGAGTTTATCAATCAGAATCCGCTGCCGCTCGACCTCCGCCTTCAGTCTGGCATACTCCGCTGGGTCGATCCAGACATCCTGTCAGGAATGCCCTTGTGGCGTGCTGGATTGACCCAGATGCAGAGTATCAGCAAAGGGGTTGGAAACCACACGCGTTTATCTAGAAACACCCAAGCGCTAACGCGGATTCCACCGGAATCGGTGTTACAATAACCGGCCAACAAAATAACACGGGGTAGAAAAAAAGAAAAAAGAAAAAACGTACTCACGGTACCGTGGACTTGAAAGAGATGAACGTCTTGATAGAGCTCGGGACATGAATGGTAAAACTCAATGTCTGAGCAGGGAGCAGATGAAAGGAATACCAGTTTACGTGCTGTCCCAACCAATCCTAGCCTCTCCTGGCAGACACCTGACCAGCTCACCTGACAGCTTGTAGTCAGTATTTTAATATTTTATATGTGTGACCAGAGAAATACATATTTTTAAATCTTCTCATTCGTTCTTCAATATAATTATTATAATGAATTGCTGCCTATATAATATTATTGTATGATTATAATTATAATATCAAAGCTCATTTGTATAATATCATGAAACTAGATAGTTCCTGGAGAAAGTTTGAAGGTGCCTGCCACCCTGCGCCGATGAACCTTAGAACAATGTCCCCGATGAAAGACCTGCTCCTAACTACTGTTTTTACACAAAATCCTTGATGGCATTTGGTCTTGGCCGTTTAAAAACTATTAATCCTATCACTATGAGAGTCACACTGAAAGAACCAGGACAACCCAGATAGCAACTTTGATGTGGCCCAAATATGGCCCAGACTCGCCTCTTTCCCGCGGCCCACATCCGGTTTGTAATGACGGTCCTTAACTGGGTGACATCCGGTCACCCAGGATGCTTCACCCAGATGCGTCACCCAGACTTAATCTCAGCTGTCCTGAATTTCTTACAGATATGAGGTACAGACTTCTGACTCAGACCATTATCCTTATTACCTTTGGTAACATTTGTCAGCTGAAACCTAGACAGATAGAATAGAATAGAATATATTAGAATATAAACCTACACAATCAGGTGTGCTAATTTGTATGTTAGGGAGGACCAAAGCTTATAGGTAAGGGTCGATGGGCTAATATCTGCTGAGATCAGGTCAACATGGGTCTCCCTTAGATGGAATCCCTGGCCCTACTCCACATCTTCAGAGGTGTGAACCAGTTGAGTCGCTGACCGTCCCCAGACTCCTCCCACTCTGGGGATGAACTGTGTGTAGTCGGCGTGCAACAAAGGTGCCCTGGGAGGCCGTGCTCAACTGGTTTGCCCCCCCCCACCTCTGGCTGTGTGGTTTAGGACCCAGCGAAACCCAATTCCATCTTCGTAACTACAACCGTTGTTAAATCAATGACTCCATAGACAGTAATGTTATTATTGTTTAACAATTATATAAATTTTCAAACTGAGCAAACTGCTATCAGTAAGAGTCACTAGGAGTCCTAATTCACTAATACTGTTAATACAAAAAGATGAGCTCCACCCTGAACTCAAAGTTGGCCCACATTACACACACCACTTTTCAGCCTGAATCAGCTTCTACAAAAGGGTCGCATATGGCCCACAATATTTTGCAAAATTCAGCAGTCAGCCAGATGTACCACATCTCAACCGGATTCGGGCCACATGCAGGTGCTATCTGGGAAGTGACCCTCTCTATACATGTAATTTTGTCATGAAATAGCAAAAAATGAGCGTTTGGCAGCGATTTAGAAATATGGCTCCTCTCTGGTTTTGTTGTGAAATTTCTTCCTCAAATAAACAGGATTTAACAGGGAGCTCGGACACCGAGGTGTAGACTCCTGGCCAAACTGTACATCACATTACATGTGTCAACACAGGACAAGTTTTCCTACGTTTTGATATATAATTTGTTAGTGAAAGGTAAAAATTAACTGAAGGAGAGAAGAAATACACAAATCCATTCTGTATGGTCCAAGCACACAGTGCATCGTGGACCATAAATGTCATATTCCAGTGTAATGCATTCACCATTTGCAGTTATATTTCAGTGTGGACTAAAATGGTGGATGGTCAGACCATAAATTTATTCTAAACCAAATCTATATAATCGATTGTTCCCTCTGCTCTGGCCCATGGAGATATATTGCATGCTTGTGCTGCTTTCTCGACTCTACTACTTCAATTTATGACTCAAGGTGGGTTATATGATCAGACAGTCATCACCGGAGTGGATGAAGAATCTATCATGTTTTCTTTGTGTGTTTCACATTTCACATTATGATTATTATTACAATAAGTGAGGCTAATGTTAATGTGATGCATTCTTGTGAGCACCCCTGCTCTACACAGTGTCCTGAGGAAAGAGAAATTCTCCTCTGTAGCCTTCTCTTGTCAGAAGATCCTGGCAGTTCAAACAAGCAAGCAGCAACCATTCACACCTCCTTCCCCCCACTCCCCTGCTGATTGCTCTGTAATGACCACATTTACACATGACTTGATGCTAATGTTAGCCAAAAGACTAGCCAGTTAGCTTCCACTTGGCTGAAGCATCGCTAGAAATCCTGGGACTTCTAGTGTTAATGGGGTTAAAGTCTCGATTAGTGGTTGAGCCACTCGCTGACAAAGCTCCACTCAGTGACCTAAATCTATATGTTTCATGCTGAGAAGTAATCTGTCATTATACATGCTGCTCCGATCATGCTTGACTGTTTAGCCACTGCACACAGAAGAGCTTAACTGAGCTAGTACTACTAGGTACCTCCACCTCTGCAGAGGACTCCTGAATCTCTGGTGGACCTTTCCTGATGATCTCCCTTATCAAAGCCCTCTGGTCTGAGAGGACAGCCTACTCCAGGAAGGATCCTGAGTTTAGGTGACTCAGCTTTA
Source organism: Microctenopoma stevenorrisi (assembly GCA_032270685.1). Classification (NCBI taxonomy): domain Eukaryota; kingdom Metazoa; phylum Chordata; class Actinopteri; order Anabantiformes; family Anabantidae; genus Microctenopoma; species Microctenopoma stevenorrisi. Next base: position 19,971,241 of record JAUMTR010000005.1, on the reverse strand, counting down.
TATATAATTTAGAATGGTAACTTTGTTACTGGTCTACAGAGAGATCAATGTTTTTCTTTTTATTCTGTCTTGTAGTAATGGTTTCTTCTTTAAATGGGAGGTTATCCTGTTTAGACCTATTTTTTCTATTTTTTTATTTCAAATAAAAATTACAATTTAGTGAAATGAGTCGAGAAGAAGGTGGTTTGTGAAAACTGTATAAAAGACTCTCGATTGGTGAAGTGCAACACAGAGAAGGAAAAACATGTATACTTCTAATGTTTGGCAAATGCAAGCGAGGGTGGGTGTGCGTTGTTTGAAGCAGTGCTGACTCACATCAAGCACAACTTAATTTCACATATGTGTGAGAGTGTAATGCAAAGTATCAGTGACATAAATTTGACATGACAGCCAGCGAACAGCTGTAGTGATCTGTCAGAGTGGATTCTCCTCACAATTGAAGACACTTGACTTGGTGAGCAAGAACCTTTTTTTATTTTCTGCGCTGAATAAAAAAAAAAGGTTTTTAAAAAAGCACTCATTTTGTACACTCAGGGACATTTGTTTGATACTGCCTAACATCTTTAAAAACAAACAGACCTGAAAAGAATATTATAAAATTGTCAAAAAAGATTCTTCCTCATTACCATAAAAACTGCGTCAACTTAATAAAATACAAAACATCTCCTGGGGAGGGGTCATGTCTGGAGTTAATACTGTGCAAAATGCGTCTATAATATTGAATGGTATTTGTGTGGAATTAAAGAGTAAATACAACTTGGAGCAAAGAGTCGTTGGCAGAGGAGGAATAATGTAAAAATAAATGAATAATTGATAATCCATGGTCTCACATTCACATCAAACTGTGAACAACGAATAACAAAAAATGTCGTTCAGGATCCATATCTACAAAAATCTGTATTTTAACACCCTAGCTATGTACACTGTACAGAGTTTAAACACAAACATACATCTTTTACAAAGAAAAACAATGTGGACCAGGCACATTATAGTACAATACAGTCATGATCTGAAGTGTTCACATGTGCCATTTGTCCTGGAGGCAAGAAGGAAACCAAGTCTTTAGTGACCTTAAAAAGAGTTTGGCTTTTGTCAGCAGATGTGGTTACAGAATCAAATGGGGCTCCAAAGTTAATGAACGCACAGGAATGCACTGAACTCAGTAAAGCATGTCAGCCTCTTGTGGCTTTTGGGGGAATTATGGTGTGACAACTCCAAACAGTACAAACAAAACTCAGCTGGTGTTTGGCAATTATTATTGCCAAAGCATTTCAACTCTGATTGGACAAAACTGGAAAATCAGAACATTTAAGGGCAGCACATATCGCCATGACAGGTCAACAACCAGACATTACTAGTGCAACAAATATAAAGTGATTTCACTGTGGGTGCTAATATATGAGTTTTAATATTTTCCAGCATAAGTGGACTAGTTGGAATCCTGAAGTTAAAGTAATTTGGGGGTAATATAAGAACTCAGTATTCATCCTAGGGAAGTCTTTGAAATATCATTACTGTAGGTTGTTTAATTAAAATACATTAGCAACTCCAGCAGCTATTGGTTTCTGCCCACAAGTAGGTGCAAAAAAAGAAAGGTGAAAGGCAACTGACACTGAAGATTTTGATTTAATCAAAATTGATGGGGTAAGGAGCTGCCTACATTTTTGGGAAAGGAGCAATAACATTCTACATTAAAACAAATGAGTGGCTTTCAGATCATAGTTTTCATACTTATCCATCAATAAGGTCAAACTATTTTACAAAGTCTGTACAAGCTCTGAACACTACAAAGTTTACAAATCTGAGGAGGTTAAAACGAAAATGGGGTTTGTATCTTTCGTTTAGTAAGAAGGGGTCCAATGGGCTTCTGTGAAGGAGCAGGGAACCAAATCACCCTTCCACTTACATATTTGTCTCTCTTGTATTTCTAATTTTCTCCACCACATCTTTATATTTCAATCGCTTTTTGGATAACTCTTTCTCCATCACATTCTCTATCCCGTTCTGGTCACATAACAATTGACTCGCTGTTGGAATAAGAAGGACACTTCTGACTGTTCTGCACTGTGTGACGGCGGGACTGATAATGCAGTATCATGAATGAGTGTGTTGTTCACGGTACTGTAAAACACACCCATTTATGGGCAGAATTCTGTCGGAGGATAATACACATGAGATGAGGTTTTAAATTTGTGGTTTTAAAGCCATTCTTACTAGTAGTATGTATGGTTGAAGCAATACCTAGCATTGCTGACAAAGCACTTCTTCCCATGTGATAACAGCTTCTTGTGAATCTCTTTTCCATCTGCACTGATGTTATGCTCCTTCTGGCCCATTATCCACCCCCTAGCGTCACTATATTGGTCAATCACTCACACCTCAGTCTGTTGCTGTGAGTCAGTGATGATGGTCACCCCTCGTCGAAGCTCGTCCATGCTGTCAAAATCACTGCCGTGTTCAGAGTCATCCAGCCCGCATGGAGCTGACATGTCTGAGGCTGATGACGCACCAACAGAAAGTCGCATATTTAGTGACACAGAGTCATCTGTGTCTCCATTTCCTGGGGTTACCCCACTCATTGAAGTGCTAAAATCCCCATGGGGTGCCTCCCCAAGAGGCAGCTGGTGGGGCGGCAGGTATTGGCTGGGGTGGAACTGTGGTCTTGCATTCTGGCACCCAGTACTGCCAGAGCTCAATGTGCTCTCCTTGGAGACCGGTGGGTTGGAAGGCAGTGTTGTGTAGGGCTCAGGATAGTCCTCGCCTGTGGGCAATGGTGGTGGCAACTGGTCTTGACTCAAGAATTCTTCTTCGTGAGGAGGCGGGTAGTCACTGTCAATGTCATAACCCCCCAGGTAATAGTCTGACTCCAGTCCACGTGTGCTTCCTCCAAGATGCGGGGCTGGGCCAGCTACTTCACTGCCAGGACCTGTCTCATAGCCCGGTGCCTCTTCAATGTCTGACAGCCTGGTGCTTGGCATCCAGTCTGATGTGTCCCAGTGGTATGCTGGACAGTAGAAGGGGATATGGTTAGTAACAGTCTGCACTGTTAGGTTGTAAAATGTGGAGAGGGGCAGGAGACATGTCTTCAGTGTGCACCCAGCATCTTAGACTCAGTAACAACAGTACACAAAATTTTGAGGGTAAAGTACGAGACATAGCACAACCTGTACATAAAGCATGTTAAGTCTTTGGAGAGTATGTGACATGCACAAGAGCCTTTCAGGATCGGGGTCACAGGTGTCACAGCATGCGGAGATTGTCATGAAAAATTGCAGCACAAGTTATGTTGAAGAACTCAAAATCATTTGGTTGTTAGGGAGACACATCACACAGTTGGTAGATTTTCCTTCAACAGTCAGTGTGACAATCGTCAGTAGGTTGTTAGCCCCAGTGTATCATGCTACCACTTTAATGCACTATGCCAACATATAAATGTGCAGGTCGAATACATGTTTAAGCCTCTGTGTAGCCACATTAGTTGCTGTGTCCTGTCTCAAGAACCACAGCAAAGCTACATTTGTCCGAATGCTGTGACAGGATTGATTGCTTATTCGCATTTCATCCAACGGTTTAGTTTTCCTGCCTAGAGACTTATTGTGTGACAATTATTTGCCAATTTGTATCTGTCTAAACAAGCAGGTTCAACTTTCCCTTTGTGTCTGGGCTCCAGTTGATTCCTATTTTTCCTAGTCATATGCTACACAGAGTGACAAATAAAGAATCTTGGATCTTTGTGTCCACAACAAAAGTGATTAACAAGTGTTGCTGGTCTAGCCTTTGTATAAATGCCCTGCTGCATTACAATAAACTGATTTAAGCCAAACAAGGCTGCATTTCTTGGCTGCATTGGAAAGGGAGGAGACTTGTTGAACCTGAGGAAATGGAATTATTTGTTGAATGGGATATGAAGAGGAGTTAGCATTGAGAACCAGAGCATCAATCTACTGACATTGCATAAAGGGTGATTCTTATCACAAAGACTTGGCTGATCAAAAAGGAAATCTACCAAGACCTGGATAAATTTACCTGTAGGTAGATTTAATTTAAAAGCAACACTGAGTGAAGGCAATGACAAATCAAATAAATAAAAATAACCCATGCATCAAAAAGAACACAAACCATGGAAAGACTGGGGCTGCGACAAACATATCAAGCAACAACTGGTGCAGTATCAACAATACCGTCACTGGGATAAAAAAAAGATAAAAATCCAAAGTGGTACAGTGGGATGCAGTGGGATGCAGAAAGGTAATGTGGGGGTATATAATGTGAATGTTTGTGAGAGGGGATGGGATATCACATCAAATCATAGATACGCACACAGAGTTTTGTGTGCCTCTTCACAAAACCCTACCACGGGAAAGGGGATGAGCCGAAGGGTTTAAGAGTGACAAATTAAAGTATGAAAATACAAGTGGCTGTACACAGAGATAGAAAGCTACAGTGAGTAGACAAAATCATTTGAGGAAAGGTGAGAGGTATTTATTGATGAGGACTCTTAAGGCTCCTAACTGCTAACTAAGTTACTTAAGTTAGAAAAAGTCTGTATTATCAATCATGTTTTTAATTGTCTAATAGCAGGACATTGTTAATTCACTGTAATCGATTTTATTGTCCTGTCCTGCAGTCAAATGTTGTCTTCTGCTTTCCATTCTGAAAGACGACCGCTGACTCTGACTTTGTGTAATTTGGAGCTGACTCTTTCTTCTTTTTTGGCCTATTTGTAAAATGGTGGGGGCTTGTTTAGTAATTAAAAAAAATCCTACCAGTGGGTGTTTTTCACAAAGGCAGTGGGGGTAGTGCAAATGATGACTAAAAAGGCAGTGGAGTGCCTTCCTTTCTCTGAGACTATATCAGAACTAATTTGATCACTGTGGGGGGTTATATTAGGTTGGATGCCTATTAGCATAATTTGTTATGATGTTAATTACTATTCATCGGCATGTCAGCGCTTGGAATTTGAATACAGTCTGCAGTTTAAAGTAATGCAGAAAAACTTTTGACCCTTTTGAGAGGATCAAATTTGAAAAATGCTGCCTGACATATTTACAGTTAAACCAGACCCATCTCTATTACCAGTAATACTACTAATTGCAGTTATTCATTGAGTTTGTTATTTTGTCCACTCACTGCAGGTAGATAGGACAGAAGAATAAAAAGGGGACAGTGAATGGGGGTTGGTAGTCACCTCTGTTGTAGGTTTGACCTTGGTCCATGACTGACACTGTCAGATGGAAGAACAACATAGAAGAAGGGCCTTTAGCATTTAATTGTGAAGTTGTCTAAATATAGGAGAAGAGCAACGAGAATAAAAGCTAACCTTGACGAACCTGATTTAAGAATGTGTCTGTAAGCAGGAAAGATCTTAGCATGTTGGGAGCTGCTCTACAGTATGTGCAGAAGAGCCCTAATGATGCAGTATTCACAGTGAGAGACTATGAAGCTGACGTATATAACTCATGACCTCTTTGAGAAAAGATACTGCCATGACAAGATTGAGATAAGAGGAGAGCGGGTGAGCGAGAGGAATGAGACATGGTACCTTCACTTTCGATTGTGTCGACTGCATCATTGACCAGTCGAATGACGGTCACTATGGAGGCTTGTGGAGGGAAAAAAAGATAAGTCATTCAAAGTGAAAAATGCTCATCATGGTGTCAGTTGGGGGAATCCCCTCACACCTGTGGCACAGCTTATGACCTGTTCTGCACCTGGTACAGACATCCTTGGGGCAATTTTATATATGTACATATACACACACACACATATACATATATATATATATATGTGTGGAGATAGTTAACTCCACATAGACAAATAAAACTATGTACCAACAAAACACTGTTAAAGAAAACATCCAACAACTCTTGGAGACTTCCCCTACTACTACTACTGTACCACTGTCTAGTACAGGCTACACACACTACACTGGTGACACCAGCCAGACTTCAGCAAGCACAGGAATGAAGATGGCAACGACGTAAACATGACTTAAGCCATGGTCATTCGCATATTTAACTAACTGATGATTAGGGTGGGAAAATAATTTTTTAATGAACATTCTGAAAAACAAAACAATGACTATAATGAGCTGCAATTGATGAGGTGAAAATGAGATACAAAACCATACGCAGCTCCAGCACATAGGTCACAGTCATCAACATTACACCGCAAAGCGAAACACTGTAGGTTCCTTAAACATTCTTAAAGTACCTCTGTCGAGAAATGAATACAGTTTGGCACATTTACATATGTGAGAAAAGGTTTGGGATTTGTTTTCTTTTGAAATGGACAAGTTACATCATTTGTAATACTTGGTACACTTGAGATAGGGAATTTATGCAGTTTGTATCACAGCAGCAAGGAAGGAACCATAAGAGAAACAGGTGCATGAAACACAGTGTCCTAATAATGTTGACTCATTAAAGTCCTGAATCTACAATATGTCCTGCTACTGCCAAGTACCTGCTGCTATGATGTTGTGGTAATAAAATAAAGCTTTTCTTTACAGCACTATATTTTTTCTTTGCTGCTCTTCTAGTTTGAGGTACATAACTCCAGTTACCATCTCAACAAATAGTTATTTGAACTGGAACTGCTCAATAAGTATCTTGCTGAGCATCACCTTTAACAGGAGCTTCACAAGAGTGTGTACTCTGTCCCCTGCTGCACTCCCTCTACACTCAGGACTGTTTAGCCACTGATAGCTTCAGCACCATCCTTAGGTTTGCAGACAACACAATGGTGCTGGAGAACAAGACCATGGAGCTGGTGGTGGACTTGAGACGAAAAAAGCTGAAACAGCACCTGTATCATTTAGGACAGTGGAGGAACTTTGGGGTCTGCTCTGAGATAGTAAACATTTTCTACGCTGGTGCCATGAAGCACATCTGAACAGGAGCAGGTCAGCTCTCCCAACAAGAGATGTAGAACCAGAGCTACCAGGATTAGTGATCTTACTCTGAGCTGCTGTTCCTTTGGAACATAATTCCTTGCTTGCACTAAGTTTGCACAGTCTTTCAAAAGGGATGTCTGAGAATACAGTTCTCTGTGGGTTGTACACTGTATAACTATGTATGTGACAAAAAAAGAATTTTAAATCTTACTCCAAACAATCACCTCAACATTTTCTCACAGATGTATGAACACTGGTGAAGTGGCAGGTAGGGGACTTACCATTGTCATCGCAGGAGTCAGACTGGAAGGAGCTCAGCGACTGGACCTCTGAGTTACTGCCTTTGTTGCTCCCTGAGAAACATGTCACTTCCTCTGTCATGTCAACCATCTTACCTGGGGAGAGATAGAAATAGACACCTGGCTGTGTATGATACAATAAACACTATGCATGCTTGATATTAGTCTTATAGTAGTTATTTTAGTTTTAGATTGGGATTTGAAATAAAAAAAAGGTATTTAACCCATTGCCCAGAATGTCACTAAAGGTCAGTGTGTGCTCAGGAGCTGGTATCAAAGTGTGAGTTGAGTGATGCATCTCTGCAGCAGGTAGAATAGGGCTTGCACTTGTGTAGTGAAATACTGTTAACCATGTGATGCTAAAGAAAACAGAGCTGAGCTCTGCCAGGATGCAGGATGCAGGATGTTAATGTCAGAAGCTGGAGTTCTGCTCCGGTGGGAGGACGTTGAGGACAGCGCTGATAATATGCTACTGACGTATAATTACAAGACTAATGACAACTGAACATGCCCACTGAATGTTGCTGTATTCACTAAAGGGAATAAAAAAACACACATACACGCAACATTTTGTTGTCTATACTACAGAACACCCCTGCCAAACCCCTTCAGGTTGGAGAATCCGAAAGGTGAAGTCCACCTCAGGCTGTTAGTGCTGTTCTCTAAGCCACACTCAATGTGTTCTGACAGTAACCACTCTGGTATCATATCTATAAGGACAGTGTGTTCTCTGCAGTAATTCTTTTTTGAATATATATTCTCTGTATACTGACCATCTGCAGCATGAAAAATTCCTTTAGGGATTAAGTTCTACTAGTTCTATCCTAAAAATAACTGTAAGTGCTGAAATGGGATCCTTTGACTGACCCACCATGATCAAAATAGCAGCCTTCTTCTTTGTTTTGAAAGTAGGTTAAAGTAAAGTTTCCTAGTCACCCAGGTCGTGGTTATCTCAAAAAAAGGAATACAGAAAGCCTTGAGGACGGGAGGCCAAACATACTAACTCAAACAAATCCTGTTGTCACGGAATACATTTTTTTGTGCATAAAAGGAAACAAATGCTATTGATATGATGCAGAATAAATACATTTTTTCTTGATATCTCCTCTTTGGATTTTCATATTTTACCTTATTAGCATAAATTTACAGTAGCAGTCAAATAGAAATCCCTTCATTCACACTCACCCTCATCACTGTCCCACGGGCTCTTGCGAATGGAGTCACAGTCTGAGCGACAGGGCGACACTGGCGGCAGGTTGGGGGCCACACTGCACACCACCACCCCCCTCCTGGTGGTTCCTGATAGGATCCTTGGTGACTCTGGGTGAAAGGTGCTCATCTCTGTGTGCTCAACACTGCGCCCATCCACCATCTTCTCAAGTGTAGATCGTGGGTCTCCTTGGAAACAGGGGGTGTACGCCATAGGCCTTACAGGGACCTGTGGAGGTCCCATCATCCCACCCCCTCCCACCACAGTGGGCCCCAGCCCTGGCTCTGCGTATAAGTTGAGAGGATCTCCTGGTGTGCAGTGTAGGGTCTTAAACTGAATTCCATTGGCCTTGTTCAGGAGCGCTGCAGTAGCCGGGTCCTGGATCAGAGATAGGTTGTTCCGCGAGTAGTTCTTCTGGAAAACCTTCTTGCGGAAAGCAATGAAGAGGATGATGAGGGTAATGATGACAAAGAGCACCACGGCGATGCCAATCAGCTCCTCTTTACCGACCACAGCGTGACCCGCCTGCATGTCGGGGACGACGACGGGCCGCAGGCTGCAGCGCTGGCCCACAAAGCCCGCGGTGCAGTTACAATAGAAGGAGCCGTGAGTGTTGACGCAAATCCCACCGTTCTCACACTCCCCCTCTGGATTGCTGCGGTCACATTCATTTACATCTTCCTCACACCTGCAAGACAGAGGGGACGAGACCGTGAGATGATAGTGTCTGAATAACTCCGGACCACTCAATTACCCTCTACCAGCTGGGTCACTTTCCAAAAGAGCGTCAGACAAAGATGAAATGCACTGATAGACTGCAGAGGAAGTAATCCCTGTGCTGGCTCACAACACAATCCCTTTGTCTTTAGCCTCAGTATAAGCTGCTGTGCGTGGAATAGCAACACTTGCAGTGCCATTTCACTTTGAACTAATTCAAAGAGAAGTTAAGGTCATTGCTGGAGGCTGGAGAGTTCTCTTTTACTCACCTATCCAGTTTTTCATGACCTCATTAACCCCATGCACACATTGGCAGTTCAGTCATTACAAACTCCACAAAGCCTCAGATGAATTTTAGACAAATGCATTGAAAATCAAATTACAAATGACCTTATTCATACAAACCTGGTACAGGCCTGCTACTATTTTTACTGTGTGGTCTTTTTGTGCAGAAACACTATGGGAAATGTTTTTTGTCTTTCTTTTTGAGAGGAGATGATGGTTATTACATACGTATCAGTCACACGCAGTGACTGTTCCGCTTACAAGTAGATCTCTGGTCAGAGTTCCAAAGTTAAAAGGTTCATGTGATCTTGGAGGTCAGAGAGTTAACAAATGACACAGTTGCTAGCTGAAATAAAATGTAAATAGTTGCTGCAGGTTGAACAAATAATCAGAACCAGTCTGTTCTGTCTGTTATAGAGTTATATAACAAATTAAGTTATATAAAATGTGTGTGTGTGTTCTCTCGCTGGTTCAAGTTCTCTGGACTGGAGATGAGATTATATTTCACTTAAAACTTCTGATCTGAATGACTGAAGAATCGGGCTGTGTTGAGTTGAGTTATTCAGCTTGTGTATAGTGGTGGTGTGTGTCCAGTGTGCGCGTGTGTTATTAAATTCCTCTCACTGTGTGCTCTGTTCTGTCAGCTGCCACACAGCATCTCCTCTGACAGTGAGGAAATTCTAATGTCTGTATCTGCTGACTGTGACAAGCAGCTACAGTTCAGTATTTGAAGAGGATCTGTGTGATGTAACACCGCCTCCCTGTGGCTGTGAACTGCACCTGCAGTCTGCACAACCAACCACTGAGTTCAGTGAGTTCAGCCAAACATAACGCAGTCAAATGATATCCTACTGTCAGTTCTCTGACATTTTTCATTAAACCTGAATGGAAGTGGCTAGGACAACTGGGAGATGGTCCAGGATCAATTCCTTTGATATTATTATGTTTAGTCTGTGTGGGTCAGGTTGGGTCAGGTTTGAAGTCTATCCTAGTTCCTTGTCCTAGTTTGTAGACATTTGGTGCACTGGTATTTTCAGAATTGTATTTTGTGTACTTGATTAAATGTAAATCTGGGAAGTGTATGAATATAGTGTTTTTTTTTTTTTGGGGGGGGGCAGTAATGTCATTGGTATTTGTTCCCTTTATTTTTGATTTTCTTAAAAAAAACTTTTCTATTTTTTATTTATTAGCCTGAGCTGTGATACTGAGCTTGTTCCCATTCTCAAGCTATGACAATGATGCATTGTTATGATTAAAGCTGCTGGTTTTAATTCACACTGACTGTTCAACTCTATGTTGAATCGTCATCGTCGAAAAGTCATGTATGATACTCAACATTAAAGGGGCAGTTCAATGAAATGGAACAAAACACCCCTGGTCTAGTAATGCACGTGGTTATAATATAATCTCCACAACATTGTTCATGATGTTTGTTACAGAATAAAATAACTGCCTGTGGCCTGTTACTCTGCTTAATCACACATAATGTCAGCTAATATATTCTGCAGATTGTAGTTCCAGACTCAGCAAAAACACGATCTCTTGATGAACGGAACAAATAAATTAATTCCATCATCCTTTTGTAGTGGTGTGAAATCAGAGGCCGATAATCTATCTCCATATAAAACCATCTGCATGCAGACACGTCCATAGGTGTGAAACAAGCAGCTTTAGTCAGTTGTGGTTTGGATTTTTGAATTGGAACTCACGTCAGGCCCTTAAAGCCTCTCCTGCAGCTGCAGAGGAATGCGTTGCCGATGGGCTTGCACACACCACCATTCTGACACGGATTGGGAACGCACGACGTTACCTCCATCTCACAGCGCCCTCCGGTGTACTGGGGGTTACAGCTGCATGAAAACCCTGGTGAAAGAAAGTGAGGAAGGGAGTGATTGTGGAGACAGACGTGGAGACAGACAAGGAGACAGACTGCATTGCAGATTCAGAGCAATCAGTGCACTGTTTACAACTGCCTAACCAAAGCACGCACACCTTTGGGAAATCACTCCAATACACCAACAAAGTATAATGAAGATGCACACACACACCTACGCAGACACACACATGCATGAAAGGAAAATGCTCTGACATGTAAATCTGTGGAAAACCTCACAGAAACCACTTAAAAACGCAAATACACAAATAAAGACACTAGTAAATTAGCGTTTATTTTATCGTGTATATACAATACACCAGAGACACACACAACCTTGTCAACGGCATTGTGTGTGTAATGACAACAATGGGCTGCGACTATTCTCAGGATGCTCTTCTCATTACAGAGTAAATGAGGAACATGTGGTGTGTGTGAATTCATCCAGCAGCGTTCACTGAAGCCAGCTGGTGCCATGGCCTTACTGCAAACATGCACCTCTGCAGAGAGCTGTGCACGTGCTGCTGCTGGTACACTTTACCTACACAGTGTGAGCGTATCAGCCACAGTGTTTCGTCTGGACCTGGCCTCCCTTGGTAGAGGACTGAATTAGCTTAAGTTAAAAGACCAGCAGGTCTTTTTTTCAGGAGCATCAGTGTGCACTCTGTGATGTTCGTGCTGTTACTCACCACCAGATGGCAGGCTTGTGCAAGTGGCTCCGTTGCGACAGGGCTGCTGCAGGCACGCGTCAGGGTAGAGGATGCAGCCAAGTTTCAGCTCCGTCAGTCCCACCACCTCGGCATAGCGGGAGCGTTTGTTCTGAAGGGGCAGCTCGTTGTTGTTCAGCATGACTGAATCCAAGCAGCCCTGGAAGCCCTCGAGCACCCGTGGATCTTTCTGGGAGTCCACGAGGCTGCGAGAGTTCGGGTGCTGCACCTGAGAAGATTCAAACATTAGGCCATTTATCACAGGAACAGAAGGCAACAGACATCCGTGCTTAGTTTAGTGATTAGTTTCTTGTCAAACATGTATTATTATTATTATTACTATATATTAGCTTATTTATTATCTTATATTAACAATGTGCACACCCTCAAGAGCTAACAAGATAATAAATGCATCATCTTTCCTCATAAAACATTTGCAGGCCCGGTTTTGTCTAACAGCTTGAAAGCAGCATTGTTTGTCGTCCTATCTGTCCTTGCTGCTGAATTGCTGCAGGCCTTGGTGAATTCAAATTATCTCTCAATCTGTCAATCTGAGTGGAGTGGGAAAGCAATGGCATCGACATACACGTTCATGCAACAAAAAGTGTTCCATAGTCAAAAGATTGCTTAGGCAGGTAGGTAGACTGTGTTATCATGTGAAACTGACCAGTGCTCCGAAGTAGACGCTTCTGTCTGGAGCAAGTGGTTGAACAAATGGTGGTCCGCGGCGTCGCTCCACGTAGCTGTCATCCAACGCCAGGCTGCTGAAGTTGCGGTTGACTTCAAGCGCCACCGTGTGCCAGCTGCCGTCGTTGATACGGCGGCTGGAGATGCCCAACAGGTCGCTGCCTGCACCTCCTCCTCCGAGGCCACAGGCCAGCTGGAACCACAGCTTCCCTTCCTCCAACTGCTCCCACACGCACACACACACACACACACACACACACACACACACACACACAATGTTGTAGAGTTTAATAATCCTTGTTAGTATAACTAACATGGAAATGTTTTTTCAGTGTTTTCTTTCATTCAAACAGCTACTGTCTTCTGCTCCTAATAAAAGACTCTAGATACGTCTGATGCTTTGCACAATTAATTTGCAGTATGATTATTACAGTTTTATTGCTGCATTCTATCGATGGGAAGTCTGGCTCTTTTCTTCGGCTCCCAAAGAGCTCTTCATGTAGCATTGCATGGAGCCTTATATTTTAACCTAATTTAGCATTTCTGAATGCTTTGTGTGTTGACACACAATTTTTTCAGTGTTTTCAAAAATGCCTTATATTTTATGCATTTTATATATTACTTTTATATTTATATATATTTATTTGCATAAAGTGTTGGCTCTCTACAAAGTGTCTGCTCTTAGAGCTGGCTGGTTTGCAAACTACACATCACTACTGTATTCTGTTCTTCAGATTCAGGCTGAAAGAGGGAGCAGTTTGTGATGAAACCACAAACTGCACTGAATATTATTAGTTCAACACATCTGCGTGTGTGTGTGTACCTTCAGCATGATGCAGGGCTCAGTGTGTGTATACATGATGATTCCTCGGCTCTGCAGCGTCCTGATCCTCAGGCTGAGTTTCAGCTCCGTCTGCAGCCAGTCAGACAGTCTGTACTTGATGTAGCTGTTACCTGAGAAACTCAGAGACGAATGACCTGCACCCAGGTCGGCACACATCATTTTAAGTACATTTGAAATGCAGTAAAAGCTGCAGTTGCATAAACTGTTTTTTGCACATCATTGTTACATATACATATTTGAGAATTTTCTTTCTTTCTTTCTTTCTTTTCTTCCTGACACACACCTGCACACTCTCCCAGTTTGCCTGGTGGACACTGGCATGCGTAACGCCCTCTGGTGGCCTCAAGTGAAACACACTGCATGTCTGGTGGACAGGGCTGGTCCTCGCACTGTTCCGACAGGACGGCACAGCTGGCATCTGTACACACACATGGAGGCAAACAAAACAGGCTACATTCTTTTTTTCTTTAAAAAGAAGGGTACAGTTCCCAACATAAGGAACTGCTTAATTAGAGCAAAACCAGAAGTGAAACAAATTAATCATCTTTATTTAATCACAGGGCCTTTACTGGGGTAATTTACAGGATGTTAAATGATACAGCTAAATATGAGTTGTAAAGAAGAAACGTTGGTTGTACTTTTCTAATACTAATATTGTTCTCAATATGTATTGTGTGCTTTTTTGGCAATGAATACCTGCCAAGTTTCTATTTTGTGCACACCTTTGCAAAATGGCACTTGGCCTTTGATCCTTGATGTTGTATAAGTTGTCACTAAAATCAACTTGGCCATTTTTCCGAAAGACATGGTGCATTTTGAGCCTGAAAAGAATCAACAGTACTGGCAGACCCACCATGTTGCCTGCGCAATGTATGAATGGTGAACATGCAAGATTAAAAGAAACTATGTATAATGTGAGCAAGGGAAGTAACAGAGGTGGAGTGGCAGACCAAATGTTTAATAATTCACGTTTGAAATATGTAAAAAGAGGCAGTTGAAACATAGGTTAGTTTTCCACACTCTTCAATAATTTAATCAGGATCATTTGAACTCATTTGAATTTCCAAAATAGTCCATGAATCAATATTCACTGGGATTAACTATGTAAGTGTTCAGTCTGAGGCATTCTCACAGAAAATAATCTTGTTCATTTCAGTTTCATTTCTTAAATTAAATTTTTGTGCCGATAGTTGGCAAATAACTGAATTTATGGACCATAACATCACGACCATGAACCCTAAACCTTGGAAGTCTGTGAGCGATTGTTTGAGATTTTTGCTTTCCATCGTGGTCACATTCATAATAATATGAAGTGCACTCAACTATAATGTTCTGCAGTATCTTAGAAGGAAATACCATTTTGCATAAATTACTGTGAGTTGTTTTTTTATGTGCTAACAACACCATGTTGGCATGCTGTGGGAGTGAATCTGTGCATTGGCAGTTGACTGTCCATGCTGTAAAATGTGAAGGTTGTTTGTACGCTTTAAAGTGCCAGAACCAAGTCCTAAACTGATACAAGTTACAACCAGTAAACATAATTCGTTTTTGGTTTGAGTAACTATACGGGAGATGAAAATATAGATACTCACTGCCTTTATCCTCCTTAAGCCTCAAGTATAACTGAGAACGCACTGAGAAAAGGGTTTCTCTTGGACAAAATGGGTATTACAGTTGACGGCTTTGGGTAATTTAGACAGAGCAACATTAAAGCTTTAATCAGTGTTTGGCCTTGTTTAGACTTTCCACAGTCTTCAGATCTAGAGTCATGAGATACTGACTAAGACATCCAGTTTGATGTATTGGGCAACCTCTGTAAAGCTTTCTTGTTGTTTAATATCTGTGAAGGTTAATACATCATCCAGGTCATGGTTATCTCAAAAAGCTTTTACCACAGCAACTGGACTTGTTAGGTTTCTTGACGACGTTTCACCCTTACATTTCAGTGCAGTCCAGAGCGTGTTACAAGATATCACACCCCCTGACAGAACCAGCTTCAGCCCAGATAATATATGTACCCACTTGGACCTGTCCCTCAATACCACTTAATTCAAATATAGTAACCGGTTTTACAGACAAAAACATGGCTGTGCCATGGGTTCAACTGTATCCCCTACTGTGGCCAATCTCTACATGGAAGAAGTAGAGAGCAGAGCCCTGAGTTCGTTCCAAAACAGGTGATTAAAAACACCAAACACACCCTTTGGAACACAAACTGGGAGTAATTAGAACCCTACACCATCGGGCAGAAAAGATTCCCACTAGAGCAGAAGGAAAGGCTGAGGAACACCAACACATCAAGAGGTCACTTAGAACATGTGGATATCCTAACTGGGCCTTTGTGAAATCCAATAGAAGATCTAACAAGAACACTGCAACAACGGACAGGGAAGAGAACAAACGTAAGAGTGCTGTCATTCCCTATGTTGCAGGGGTATCAGAAAAGCTCAGGAGGATCTTCAACAAACATAACATCCCTGTCCACTTCAAACCAGGCAACACCCTAAGGCAGAAACTGGTCCACCCCAAAGACAAAATGCCCAGACAAAAACAGAGTAATGTAGTATATGCAGTTCAATGCAGTGAGGAACGTACAGATCTGTACATAGGAGAAACCAAACAGCAGCTCCACAAACGCATGGCTCAACACAGAAGAGCCACTGCAAAGTTTTGAAGAGCCTACTGCAAATGACAGATGACTAAATACATCAACTAATGATGATGAAGACATTTTGAACATTTGTAAAATGAAGCACTTATGTCTCATAACACATAACACAAAGGCTCTATTCCAGGATTGGGGTATTGGTGTAATTTGTTATCCCAATATAAGTGGCCATCTTAATGAGATCTTCAAACTTGTTTTAGTAATGTGGAACATGCTAAATATAGCAAAGCCCAGATTGTTTCCCAAGTCATGACAAGACATTAGCTCACTCACCATTACATGTGCAGCGTGATGTCCGGTGGAAACGCGGTGAGACGAAGCTGACCCGTGGTGTGCTGTATGTAGCTAGGTTGTGCGAGTCCAGGATGATGCTTTGTTCACACTGCGCACCCCGACACTCTAACCCAGAGCAGTTTTTGTCTAGGATAGCTGACACTCTTAGGACCTCCTCCAGCTGTCGCCGTGATGCACTAAGTTTCTGGGTAAGGTAGGCTGCCTTGTAGAACCCACCCTCACCTGTTTCTACAGCAACAAGCATGTCCAATTGTTGGGTCCCACCTACTGGCTGCAGACTGAGAAGGTGCAATGTGTCCTGTTGCTGCGATGCAGCTGCTTGCTGTAGGACTTTCAAGACAGTCTTCAGGTGCAATGCGACAAAATCGTGTGGCGCCACACTCTCAAAGCGCACGGTCACGGCCTCGCGTAGCATCTCTGGTGTCGCCTGTTCCACGTGCACGCTCACAGGCACAGGAACGGCGAATCGGCCATCAGTAACGCTGGCATTGAGGGAGTACCTGCCAGCATCCAGCCCGCCTAGGGCAATGATTTTCCCATCACGCGGACTGATCTTGAAGAGACTGCGTTGGGCTGGGGGAGCATGGCCAAAGGTCAACGCATCATAAGGATCAGCGTCAGTGGCATGCAACTGACCAATTACACCACCAGGAAATTCGTCTTCCATAGTGATGATATGAACTTCCAGTGGTAGCGCCACTGGCCGGTGAAGGCTCTCTTCAATCACACGCACTGTCACTGATGAGGAGGAGGATAGACGAGGCTTCCCTGAGTCTGTCACCTAGATGGAGGAGGGTAACAGGAGAAGACAGAAGACATCACTCATTGACATCATCATTTCATCCTAAATGTATTTGGTCGGCATGTTTAACAGGGCCAAACTGCAGCATCCATATGCATCTTAAGGTTGAGGTAAAATGCACAAATGTACATTTTTAGATATAATGTTCCCACTGTACATTATATCTAAATATCTACTACTGTAGGTGTGCGTTTGTGGTAACACTGTTTCAGATTTGATCTTTCAATCTGGACAGAATGAACAAACCATGATTGGTCCATGTGCTAACTTACAACTGACTCTACCTGTATCTGAATAACATATTCAGTAGCCAGGTCCCTTCTGAACACTTGATTGGCTACCAGTGTTCCATCTTTCTCCAGCACAAACTCTCCACCTTCATTTCCTGACAGGATTCGGAAGTCAAAGGGTGGGCCATTGTGGGAAGAGTCTTGATCGATGACAGACAGCTGCAGGATGCTGGTGCCAATTGGCTTGTTTTCCTGGGGGAGAAGACACACCATGATACATTATGATGTTTCAGTAACATGATAATAAATAATAACAAGTTTATGTGATGCTGGGAAGTCAGTGTCACCTTGGTCCCCTCAACAAAAATCCAGTGGGATTTGGATTATTATAGAAATCATGTTCTGTGATGAAATTTACCTATAGGCTTTATTTAGCAACGCCACTTTATGATATTTGAAGCATAAATATAAACACCAGAGGTTAAAAGCTACTTTTAGAAATTTCTAACACATTTCCATATCCATAACTTAAAGCAAACATTGCAAACACTGGAAAGGAGCTGGCGCTCCACTAATTTAAGTAGCCTGCACAGCCTGTCTAACCTGCAAACCAGTTTAATATCTCCTGCAATGGGCATGGATCTCACTGTTCATTATTCGTACCCAGTAGTTCTAGACTTGTTAAACCATTAACTTAGACCCCATCCCAACTAGACGGCTCAATAATATCATACATCAGTATGTCAATATTAGAGCAGGCCAATCTCTCTTTATTAACAGACTATGTGCCACCGGCCTTTATATCATCTGTAGTTAAACCTCTCCTGAAAAACAGACTCTTGACTCAGAGGTTTTACCAATTACAGACCAATATCCAATTTACCCTTTATCTCTAAAATCCTTATAGAAATAGTTGCAAAGCAGCTATGTGACCATCTGCGCAGAAGCAATCTTCTTTAATCTGTGAAGATTTCCACTCAGGGTTAGTAAATCATAGAGTAAATCATTGTCCAGAAACAGCACTGATCAAAGTTACCAGTGATCTTATCTTTAGACAAAAGACTTCTCTCTGTACTCGTCCGATTTGTATATTTTTATATATCATATTATTTTAATACATAGACTGGAACATTACAACAACAACATGGGGTTAAATTAATCTTATTTATCCCAATTTGTTCCTGTTAATGATGAGTCCTCCATGTACACAAATGTAAGATATGGAGTGCCTCAGGGTTCTGTGCTTGGACCGATTGTTTTCACTTTATACATGTCTCCTTTAGGCAATATTATAAGGAAACACTTTTTATACATCAATTGTTATGAGGATGAGACACAGCTACATTTATCTGAAACAAATCAATAAGTCAGACTTCTACCTTGTTTAAAAGACATAAAGGCCTGGATGTCCTGTAACTTTCTACTCCTTAATGCAGTCCACAATTATCTAATTAAAAACAGTGTCTCTTCTCTCCTGTAGTTCTGCTTCTTGACCCCCTCTCTCTGTACACCTCTGCAGGAATCCCTGGCTTCAGAGCTGTATGATATCTAGTGTGCAGTGTGCAGCTGCCGCCCCCACCATCTTGTTGTTTTTGATTTGCCTGTTCCCTTCGTTTCTCTCTCCTCTTCCCACTCACCTCAACCGGTCGAGGCAGATGATAGGCAGAGTGTGATGATGTTTAATGTTCTGGACAAACTTGGCTCATTTAGCCATTTGTTATTAACCACTTTTCAATACATGTACATTTGTAAGTGTAACATTTTCTATAATTCAGCCTGATGCAAGTGTTAAATGTATAATAGAACGGGTGCAAAGGTCTCAGCCTGCCACTCTGAGACTGATTATTTGAGCCAGTCCTTCCAGGAAATGGTGGTATGCTAACAAATTGCTTAATGCTAATTCAACCAATCCATGTATTATTCAATTGTGTTCATTCCTTGCAATTTCCATTTGAAATTTGCAACCCTGCCTAGAGGAAGCTAAAATAAGTGATGTTTGGATGACATCCATTCAAAGTGTTAAAGACTCATACACTGAAATAGCAACAACAATCATAGCAAAGAAAAATCAACACAAACAAATATGCTAGATCAAAGGGCTTTCTGGATCCTCCATAAAATCGCAATTACAGATGTTCCATTACAGCCCAATAATCACTGAACATGCTATAGGCAAAGTTTGTTGAACTAATGAATCAGTTCATTCAGTCAATCATCATATTTACCTGTATGACAGTAGTGAGATTAGCAGGAGAGAATGTAGGGGGGTTGTCATTGATGTCAGATATATCTATGTTGACCATCACAGTAGAAGACATGGGTGGGGCTCCACTGTCCAGGGCTCTGATGGCCAATGAGTAGCTGGGAAGCTGTAAAGACAAAGAAATATATATATTCACCAAGGAAAAAAGAATAAAAAACCATCATGACTGTCACATTGATGAACCTACAACAACATACCACACTCACAGTTTTACTTCATGGGAGCTGGAGCTGGAGGTTTCTTAATGCTAAATCTAATCTGTTAAAACTGAATCTTGCAGTTTCTAATCACCACAGTTGCAGTTGTTGGTGATCTGTCTTCAAATGCATGGCCAAAATAAATTGTACAGGAATGTTCAGGAATGTTCAGCAGACAGATTTAATTAATGTTGCAAAAGCCACCAAATCTGTAAGCTAACTAACACATTTAACTTTATTAGAGTGGAACTTTTGATTATCTTTAGCTGGATGCATAATCTGAATACTGATTTAATGACATGTCAAGCAACCAATCAAGTGGGACTTCATTACACCAGATAAATGTCAAACAAAAGAGCTGTGATGGTCAAACAAAGCATCCTTGACCAATCCTTTATAACTGTAACCTGAGATGGTTGTTACTCTAAAGCAAACCCGGTGCTTCCGTTTGTCTGAAGTAGCTGAGAATGTTTAGGTTCCACTGCCAGGCTGCTCATTCTTCCCTAAACCTGCTGCAGGATATTTTTCTGTTTCTCCAGATTGCTTTATAATAAAGAGCTAATGAAGCTCGCTGAAGAGAAACACTGGAGCAGCAACAAAACAATATTGTGCTGCCTGAGACATATGAGAAAATACAACTCAGTGGTAAACAACCATGACCTCCTTTAACAGAGAAAGGGGGCGTCAGAGAAAATAAAAGAACCTGTATAGAAAAAGGAGGAAACATATGTAAAATGAGACACACATACACAAACACACACACACACTTCTCTTGATGCGATACCCCTAAACACACTTTCATCAGCCAAAGGCTTTGATCCCCCCACACACCCCTGCACCTTCTTTCGGAGCACGCTCAGACGGCTCATCGCCCGCGCTCATGAATACTTCATGATAGGAATATGAACATTTCTGAAGTTTTCAAGCACTGCAGAGCAGAAGGAGATGAGGAAGAGGGATGAGGCAGGCGTGGGGTTGGACGCACGCCTTTACTAATCTTTTCTGCTGCAAGTGAATGTGCTCACACCCAGAGCTGCTTTGACAGTGACTCGACTGTGTTTCCTGTTGATTAGTTGCCAACGAGTCACGGAGCCACCTCGTAACCTGGTCAGGCTGCCAACAGGTGCCTTCTTTCCACTGATGATGAGTGACCATGATAAGGTATTCTGATAAACTGAGAAACAGTGCGCACATACATGTCAAAGATAACTATGAGGCATGGTCTCAGTTCCAGTTCCTGATTCACCATAATAACATATACATGTTTAACAAACTACAAGGCTTACACATATAAAAGTCTTTCTCATTTAGTAGCATAATCATGTCCACATATCAACACTGTTGATCAATTGTAATTAATATTCCACACTGATGCTGAAGGCATATTATCTTGAAAATGTGTGCTCTGTACAGTGATTGGATTATTTGTTACAGACAGAATCATTATCAGTGGTCACTACATCATGCCGGTCTGAGTCTTGCATTTAATGCAAATCATGCAAATGTCTGAAATGTTGTCAGTCAGGAGGAAGTAATGTTTAGAGCAAATAGTGCAAAATAATATAATACGCGTATTTCCTTATATCTAACATCTTCTACTAACTATTCCATTCCAATTCAAAAAATCGACTTTTCTGATAAAATCATGTGACTGTGATTGTATGAAAAGCTTCTCTACAGTACACATATTTCAGGACCAGACCATCGAAGTGTGTTTGTGTGTCTGTGAGAGTGTTCCTTACTGTTTCTCTGTCCAGCTGCTTGTTGACCTTAATGACCCCACTGAGCGGGTCAATGAAGAACTGGTTGTCTCGGTCTCCGCTGATGATGGAGTAGAGGATTGCTCCATTCAGCTGACTGTCCACGTCCTCTGCTAACAGCTGCTCACAAACACACACACACACACACACACACACACACACACACACACAAACAGACATACACACAAACACACATACACACACACACACACACACACACACAGAGACACACAGGGAGGATGAGTGAATGATTCAGTTACACTGACCATCTATCCTTGTCCAATGCTTTAACAAAAACACACTTTATGAGTACAAATATGTGTCATCCATACAGCCTTTTACAAATTTGACATAACCTTCATCAGTTCCACCTGGCTCCTCCCCCAACCTGTGGGCACACACTGGTTTCTGTGGTTACTGGGACCTCCGTGTGACTGTGCTGTGATCATTTCATTCTTAAATAAACAGAGTCTTGATGACTAAAGGAGAAGAAGAGTGAGACACTTCTCTGGTGTTACACAGACCATGTTTTAACTCAATTTCTGACCCAGTGACCATTCGCTGTCCTCCACTGTCAGCCATTTTTCCAACTCTTATTGACTTTTGAGAGTCAAGAAGACTGTCCTCTCCTGTATATGATATATATCATTGTAACCATGACAATGAAATTCCTTTAAACGTCTTAGTGAAGTATTTTACTTAAAGCTTCACTGTGTAACTATTTGAAATACAAATGTGTAATGTGTAAGTCAGTTTTAGCTGTTACTTTTATCTGTTGTTATACAAGAACATTTTCCTATTCTGGTACTAATTTGAGTTTCCTCTTCTTCTGTAAAAAGGTGTTAGAACAGAGCATGACAGTGATCCACAGAGAATACTCATTCGGTTTGTGCATATATTTGAACTAAAGACATTTCAATGCTTCTTGCGGGCCCACCACCTGCAAGAGGGGCCAGAGGGGTCGGGTGCGCAGAGTTATGGGTGGTGGCCGAGGACGGGAGCCCTG